>CAIGQW010052713.1:4798559-4820514 GCA_903798125.1 Danio choprae
GATAATATATATTCAGTTCTGCTCAATGCACTGCAGCTGATATTGCCTGTAATCTCTTTAGTAGTTCACTGAAATGGCCTTTTAGATATTTAAACCACATGGGCTGTTGAATGTTTGATTCTGATAGGCTGGTGAATATTTGCAAGCGTGCCGTTATTTTCACATAAACACACTGCTAAAGTAGTTCCAGGCAGATGTTGAGTGCATTACAGCTCCATATATCACTAAGCTGAATTCATTCATTCATTTTCCTTTAGCTTAGTCTCTATTTCAGAGGTCGCCACAGCGGAATGAACCGCCAATTAGGTGTGTATGGATTGCAACCCACAGTTTGGAATGCGCGTGACCCGCAGATTAATAACTATTCTTGAATATGTAGGTTAATCCAACATTTATAACAATTGCAGAGAGATCGCCTCTCGTGTCATTCAAATCACGTGTATGAAAGCATTTGGTCTTCCCTGTAAAATATAATGACGACGGAAAAGTTGTGGTGGGACCTAAATGCTTTCTTAGGTTATTAATTAAAGGTGTTTTCTGTCACTGTTTGTTTAGCCTGCATTAATGCATTCAGTGTAAAGCTGCACAATTAAACATTAAAAGATCGGGATCTCAATTCAAACCCGCGCAACATGAATGATAAATGATAAGGATTTGCATTTGTTTATTATTCCTTCGAAGCGCTGCATTCAAATCTGCGTTTGATCGAGAGAGATTCAGTTTTTACACAGTTTGTAAGTGAGTTACAAACAATTAAATAGCACAGAAGTACTGGGAGAACAGTTTATAGTTCAGATATGAACACTGATGTTTATGGTAAAGATTAAAATCACCGTTTAATGGAACCTGAGCTGGTGAATGTTGTAGCAGTTACATTATTTAACCAATGGGTGGCGACAAACAACCATCAAAATTATGTCGCTGAATAGGTTTTCAAAAAGGATACACCTATAATGAAACATGAAGTTTTATGTGTGAATTGTTGAATCATTAATTGAAAATAAATATGATACGTTGTACAAGATGTTAGATTTCTATATTTAACATTATCAGCAACATTCTCATAGATCATATTGAATATTTTCAGTTTTTTTTCACCTGGTTCTTTCTTGATTTGTATTTGTATTAAAATGACAGGTTGTAAGTTCTGTTTGATAAAAAACAATGTTTTTTTGCAGTAATATTTTTGTATAAATGGAAAGCAATTGACATTTGTCTCCTCCCTTTTTTTTGCTGATCTAAAAAATGGTCCGATCCGCGACTCAAAAACCGTAGTGTGATCCCAACCGTGAGATTTGTGATCCGTTACTCCACTAGTAACTGCGTACACTGAAAAAAAAGATTTTTGCTGCTTGTTGAAACTACTTATTTAAAATGAGCTGAAGCAACCCAATTCTTAAGGTTGTTTTGGGACAACTTAATAGTTTTATGTCCAGTCCACTTAAATGTGTTACATTAACTTAATCGGTTTGTGTTGGGATGACATAAATGAATTGTGTGGAACCCTGCATTTGTATCAAACATTTGCATACTGATGAAGATTGAATTGTTGATATGAAGAACTCCTATCCTGTGAATGATTAAACGTCTAAATGGCTTGCCTTAAGTGATCTGCTTTCAGGATAAATGGTGTGCCTCTGCATTTCTCCAGAACTCAAACACTACACGCTTCACTGCACACATTTTTCTCTCTCCTTCCTTGATGCCGATTATGACCCACACATATAGTACCTCAGAATTTTAAAAGAATTTTCCTCAGTACTATCAGTATGGGTGTTTCAGATAAAAACAGAGATAAGATCGGTCAAACTGGCATGAAGAGTTTGCGTAAATGCAATTGTGATTTGCTGATTTAAAGGAACAGTTCACAAAAAAAAGAAAATATCTTTCAAGTGGTTTGAAACTTATATGGATTTCTTTCTTCCGTTGAACACAAAACAAAATATTCTGAAGAATGTTGGGGAAAAAGCAGCCATTGACATCTATAGTAGGAACAAAACGTAGGTTCACTATGGAAAATAATAATAATCATTTCTTTCCCCAACACCCTCCAGTATATCTTGCTTCATGTTTAACAGAAGAAACTCAAACAGGTTTAGAACAAGTGGATAATATGTCATGACTTGAATAAAGAAAAGGTAAAATACTAGATAATAATATGACTGAGTAATTCTTGTTAAACAAAAGTCATTTGTATTATTCTGATGTTTAAAGGGATAGAAAAAAAATGAAGACCCGTTTGCGTTTCTTTCCTATGTTGAACACAAAGAAGATACTCTGAAGAATGTTGGTAGAAAGCAGCCATTGACATCCATAGTAGGAACCAAAAAGGTAAGCCTACTATGGAAAACCCCCCCCCAAAAAAACAATACCCCTTCGGTATATCTTCCTTTGTTTTTAACAGAAGGAACTGAAACAGGTGGATAATAAATCACGAATTGAAAAAAAGGGTAAAATACTAGTTAATAATGTGATTAAGAGTAATTCTTCAAATTCTTGTTAAACAAAAGTCATTTGTATTATTATGATGTTCAAAGGGATAGAAAAAAAATTAAAACCTGTTTACATTTCTTTCTTCTGTTGAACACAAAGAATATTTTCAGATGAGACGTTAAACCGAGGTCCTGACTCTCTGTGGTCATTAAAAATCCCATGGCACTTCTCGTAAAGAGTAGGAGTGTAACCCCGGTGTCCTGGCCAAATCCCTCCATCAGCCCTTACCCATCATGGCCTCCCAATCATCCCTGATCTATCACCGTCTCTCCACTCCACCAATAGCTGGTGTGTGGTGAAGCACTGGCGCCGTTGTCCTCTGGCCTCAAGATCGCGAAGTGCTTTGGGTGTATGGCCAAAACACGATAAATTCACTATATAAATACACATTACATTGCAAGATATTCTGAAGAATGTTCCAGTAGCCATTGACTTCCATAGTATTTTTTCCACACCATGCAAGTCAGCGGCTACCACTGTAACACCACAAATTGACACTAGTTTTCCCATATAACATCAGTTACGACAGCTGTAATGGTTTAGTTCACCTGTACTATGGCATATTTTTCCAGCTTATCTTCATATCCTCAAGCATTTTTGTTCATTTGGATGGCTTTATTACCTCATACAAAAATAGAATCTTATATTATTAACTTATAATATAACTTTGCGTAGAAACATGAATACATATAAATATGAATAAACAGTCATTTATTTATCAATGAGTAAAGCGCACATGATTATTTAAAGTGGCTCAATTAAGTCAATATTTTAAGTTAAATATGTTTACTTAGATTTTACTTGCAGCTGCACAGATTCTCTCCTCAAGTTTATTTTTTATAGATCACAAATTTTGCGTGGGAAGTTTTGCGTATGCATGTTTCCACCCCGCCGCCCCCGTGCATACGCCACATTTATAAATGAGATTCCTGCACACTAATGCACATTATTACTAAATGTTATTAGAAATAATTATGTCATTATACTATTATTATTTTATTTTTTTTTATAAATAATATTACCTAATATTACTGTTTGATTGCATGTTCTCCCCGTGTTTGCGTGGGTTTCCTCCGGGTGCTCCAGTTTCCCCCACAAGTCCAAAGATATGCGGTATAGGTGAATTGGGTAAGCTAAATTGTCCGTAGTGTATGTGTGTGAATGAGTGTGTATGGACGTTTCCCAGTGATGGTTTGCGGCTGAAAGGGCATCCGCTGCGTAAAACATATGCTGGATAAGTTGGCGGTTCATTCCGCTGTGGCGACCCCAGATTAATAAAGGGACTAAGCCGAAAAGAAAATGAATGAATGAATGATTACTGTTTGAATCAAATAAAAGCAGCCTTAGTGAGCACAAGAGACTCGCTTTAAAAAAAATTTATATACTTTGAACAGTTGTCAGGTCACAGTCAGCTTTATTATAATTTAATAAAAATATACTAATAAATTTTTGAGAAAATACAAAATAAAAATACTATATACAAATAATGACACATTGCTGGTAGAGTGCAAGCAAGTGAAAATAGACATCTGCTTCCTCTTTCACTGTATGTCTGTGGATATTTATTCCTCAGGCTTCGTTTAAACAGATCAGGATTTTTTGTTTTTTTACTATTTCTGAAAAGCTCCAATTAAACAAAGCAGCCATCTGGAAATGAAGCGACCCGTTTGATTATGCAGATGTTGTGAATGTCAGCATTTTGATTGACTTTGTGCCCTTTGTGTTTGCCTTTAGGTCTGGAATGTCATTATGGAGCAGAACAGCCTTCAAGATCAGAATAAAAATTACAATGAGGTAAACACTCACACACACACACACACACACACACACACACACACACACACACACACACACACACACACACACACACACACACACACACACACACACACACACACACACACACACACACACACACGTACACACACACACACACACACACACACACACACACACACACACACTTTTAGATATGATTTACGAGGACGCTCCATAGGCATAATGCAGTTTATATTGTAAAAACATCTATTATATGACCTAAATCCAAGCCTCAGAGGAAACCTGTGGCAAATTTTGAACGTCAAAAGACCCCGTTAAAGACATAGTTCACCCGAAAAAGTGGTGTTAAACCTTTATGACCTTTATCAAACCTCTTTTTTCTGTTGAACACAAAATAAGATGCTTTGAAAAATGTTAGAAGCTTGTAACCATTTGTGAATTATGAGTTATCAAGTATGATTTTAAGCTTTGTGAATTACAAGGACATAAGGCACGTCCTCGTAAACCACCTTAATAGAGTACAACTACATATGCACGTCATTATACAATTTCATGACATAATTTTGTCCTCATAAACCACATAAACAAGCACACACACTGACAAACACACGTGCAGGCTATTGTGGGCATATTCTGTTATTAGAGGAGTTTTTATGAATCATCTTACTGATAAAGCTGACATTACCACACAACTCTGACTCTCACTGACACTTTCTGTTCCTCTGTGGTCTATTAGAGGAACATGCTATACTGAGTCTACACACAATACAGAGTACAACAGTTCGGAAGTTAAAAAAACGCATTCATTTTCTCCTTAGACAAATTGATGTTCAACTAAGAAATCTTTTTAGACAGACCTGTCGTAAGCTGTAATTTGACAGGGTTTTCATTGACGATATGCTTTTGTTGAACCCATGTATTTGCATTAATTAAAAGAAAAATCACTTTTAATTGAAAACTCTTAAAGAGACCACACAAAAATACAAATTCTGCCATCATTTACTAACCCTTGACTTGCTCCAATCCAGTTTGAACACAAAAGCTGATATACAGCATAATGTTGGAAACCAGTTGACAACTGTAGTAGGACAACAAATAGTATTGAAATCGATGGCTACCGATTTCCAACATTCTTCAATATATCTTCATTGTAAACTCAAACTGGTTTGGAACAAGTCAAGGGTGAGTAAATGATGACAGAATTTCCATTTTTGGGTAAACAGTCACTTTAAAGAAAAACTGCATTACCCATGACGCTACAGAACATTCCATGAATCAGAAACTCTCAGTGTGCTAAACCCACTTAAATAGATCTTTAGCTCCGCCCACTTCCATAAAAGGACTTCCATCCACTATTTCTTAAGCGCATTTTGAAATATCGCATAAAATGCTTAATGAAAATGCCAAGATGTGCATACATTTTGAATGCTGGATAATTTCTTTATGAAGATGAACTTCTTTTATGGCTTTTTTATGCAGCAAATTCCATTTTGTTTTAGATATTTGGCACCAATTTATCAGGAAGTGATGATTTTGTTCTCTTTGACTCATGGGATGGAAACGCTGCTTAATTTGCAAACGTTTTATGCTTTCCAGTTTTATGCATAAATCTAATTCGCACCTTTGCATGGAAATATAAATAATGACAGTCTTCCCAAACTCTCCAAATACTTACCTAGTATATACATGCACATTTAGATAAAAAACAGCATCTTTAAATTAATAATTATCATAAAAACACTTCATACGGCACTTCATATGGCTGAAAAAGACCCGCCTTCTAAATAGAACAGCTGTATATGCTGTGTATTACTGTGTATGTTGTTAAGTTTTGTTTGGTATAAGAGCAGCATCCAATGTCTACTGCAGCCTGAAATATAGGATTTTTAACAGTATTCATTTATTTTCATCTGCTTTTCTGGGGCAGAAGTAGCAGTCTCAGGAGAAAACCCCATACTTCCCTCTCCCCAGACATAGTCCCTCCAGCGTGTCCTGGGTTTTCTCTGAGGCCTCCTCCCAATGGGACATGCCTGGAACACCTCCCTAGGTAGGCGTCCAGGAGGCATCCGAAACATGCCCGAGCCACCTCAGCTAACTTCTCTCGATGTGGAGGAGCAGCGGCTCTACTCTGAGCTCCTCTTGGCTGACAGAGGTCTTCACCCTATCTTCAAGTGTGCGCCCTGCCACCCTGTGAACGAAACTCATTTTGGCCGCTTGTATACGAGACCTTGTCCTTCATGACCCAAAGTTAATGACCATAGGTGAGAGTAGGATCGTGGATTGACCGCTAAATCGAGAATTTTGCCTTTCGGCTCAGCTCCTTCTTTACCACAACAGAACGATACGTCGACCGCATTACTACTGCACCAATGCCAATCTCTGCCACTCTCACGTTCCATCCTTCCCTCACCCATGAACAAAACCCCAAGATACTTGAACTCCTCCTCCTGGGGTAAGGACTTTCCGCCAACCTGGAGATGGCAAACCACCTTTCCAGTGGAGCACTATAGCCTCGGACTTGGAGGTGCTGATTCTCATTCCAGTCGCGTCACACTCTGCAGCAAACTGACCCAGTGCATGCTGAAGGTCCATGTTTGATGAAGCCAACAGAACAACATCGTCTGCGAATAACAGAGATGAAATCCTGTGGTCCCAAAACCGGACCAACTCCGGCCAAAGGCTGCGCATAGAAATTCTGTCCATAAAAAGTATGAACAGAATTGGTGACAGGGCAGCCTTGCCCCTTTAACAGTATATAGTGCAAAAATGCAGTTCTGAAAAGTCTTAGTTAAAGCATCATAAGCAACAAACCAATCAGCAATTGCACTAAACAAAAGACAAAGGTACAACATTGTGTGCTTAACAGCTATTAGAGGAAATGAACTACAATCCAATTAAGCTTTTTAAATGAAGCAACTAATATAAAAATGGCAGAGAAATATAAAACCATTTCAGTTTTTGGTTGTGTCTATACAGGATATTTGTGGTAATTAACAAGAAATTACCACTCTGATTAATGGAATTTTCTATAGAGCATCATGGGTAATGTAGTTTTTTCCCTGCACAAAAGTCTGCTATTAAAATAAACTATTTCTAAAAGTCCATTAGAGCAAACAGATGGCTTCAACAATATCAGTTAGCAAACTCAGAGCTCACAAATGGCCTGTCTCTTACGCAGTTATCACAATTATTATTAAAAACCAGTTTCAGAAAATGAATGGTATTATCTAGTGAACAATTCATGACTGGGTCTTTTATAGGGTTTTTCCTATAATTATTATTATTATTATTATTAAATTTCCTATAAATTTTACTATTATTTTTCACATCTGGTGTAGACAGTGGTACATTTTACATTTACTTGAATGCATCTGGCAAGCCCTGATCCTGAATTTGCATCTAGCATACACATTTTATTCGTTTTTCCACAAGAGGTACCCATGACCTGATGTTTTTCTGTTTATGCTACAGGGATGTTTCGGATATGTATTTGGATACTATTCGGATCTGTCGAATTTCCTCATAGAGAAAAAGATCGGCCGCGGTCAGTTCAGTGAAGTCTATAGAGCCACATGTCTACTGAACAACCAGAAAGTTGCACTAAAGAAAGTACAGGTGAGCGTTTCTGAAATAACATTTTAAGTATCTGTTTCTATAGTACTGAAGTATATTATGTGCATCAATGTGCTTGTATATGAGTTGTATATAAACTTTACAGTAGTCCTGTCACGATATCTGTTTTTTGTCGTACGATATATTGCACCAAATTATATTGCGATAAATTATATTATTGCCATTTTAAGACCAATTCATGCCGCTCATTATATCATCATAATGCAAGTAGACTCTTCCAAAGAACTCATTATATTTTATAGTTAAAAATATTTAATTATAGTCATTTTCATTCATTCATTCATTCGTTCATTCTCTTTTCGGCTTAGTCCCTTTATTAATTTGGGGTCGCCACAGCGAAATGAACCGGCAACTTATCCAGCATATGTTTTACGCAGCGGATGCCCTTCCAGCTGCAACCCATCACTGGGAAACATCCATACACTCATTCACACTCATACACTCATACATACGCCAACACGGGGAGAACATGCAAACTCCACACAGAAATGCCAACTGACCCAGCCGAGGCTCGAACCAACGACCTTCTTGCTGTGAGGCGATCGTGCCATCCACTGCGCCACCATGAGGCCAATAGTCATTTTAGCAATTTAATAATTAGACATTGGAATCAGAATGTGAAAGCGCATATCCTAAATAAACAATAATAAATGTTAACAAAAAAAGTGCAAGGTAAAAAGAAACAGAGGCTGTGATATCTGCTACCACATCTATTATATAGATATACTAAAGTAATTTATAGTATACTAAGTAATTTATAGTAAATACTATAGTGTGTTTTTAACCATACTGTCACTGACGCTTCCAATAGAGATAGAGATGTTGCCCAATCAGCTAAAACATTGCTAGAATTGGTTATGTATGGGTTATATATCACCAAAAATGATTGAGGTCATGTCCATGTGTTGTGTGATAAGTCTATATATTGATTATTGTGACAGGCCTACTTTACAGTTCAATTGCGACGAATGACAATTTCACTAAACATTTGATTTAAAGGGAGGTGATTATATTCTCCTTTCTACAAGATATAAAAAAGATTTCTGATATCCCTAAAGTGTGTAGGTGAAGTTTTAGCAACAAAATACCCAATAAATAATGTTTTATAATTCTTTAAAACTGCCCCTTTTAGGCTTTGATCCAAATTGTGCTGTTTGATCCAAATTGTGTTGACTGTCGCTTTAAATTCAAATGAGATTGTGCACGCTTTTTTAAAAAAAGGGGAGGAGCTACAAACGTCTTTGCATCACCATAGCAGCAGATTAGCAGCAGAAAACGGAAAATGTCAAAAGTAACAACAGGCGCTACGTCATAATCATGCCCCTACAAGAGAAGGCTCCTGATTGGTTAACGTGGCGCGAATGTCCGCTGAAGTTCACGCGGTAATCGTATCAAAACTCACGCTGCTTCATTCGCGGGAATCGCTCCGCAGGATGTCTATTCGCGTCTTTGCATTGACTTAACATGTAAATCACTCGTGCTTGCCACTTCATCTGGTGTGAATGCACCATAATAACAGCCGGCTGCTTCTCACTCAGGGCTTTCTATGCTAATGAGGGAGAGATTGTCCCTAATGGGCAGGGCTTTCCCCCTCTGATGACACGTACAAAGGGAGAATGTCAATCAAGTCCCACTTTCCAATTGTGATTATATAAAATTTAATTAATTAATATTTACCATTAGAGGCTGGCTATATTCACACACTGTTGCCACACAAATGTGTTTAAATCGCTTATAAAATTATTTTTGCATAATAGGTCCCCTTTAAATACAAAATAATAACAAAATAAATATGTGCAATGCAGTTGATGTTAAACCTATGCAGAGTTAGCTGTGTGTTGCATTAATATACATTTCATAACATTGTGTCGTTTTCTCAGATCTTTGCAATGATGGATGCTAAAGCCAGGCAGGACTGCGTTAAAGAAATTGATTTGTTAAAGGTAAGTAGCTTGCGTTTTTAAGCTAATCCGTGTGTCTCTATTTGTGAACATTTGTAATGCTTTATTATCCTTCTGTATTTGCAGCAATTGAACCATCCGAACGTCATAAAGTATCTGGATTCTTTTATTGCAAACAACGAGCTGAATATTGTTTTGGAGTTAGCAAGTGCCGGTGACCTCTCTCAGATGATTATGGTCAGTCGTACATGATTAAATAGTATTTAAATACTTAATAAATACTTTTTCATTAATAAAGATAAATCCATTGTAGTAATAAAAATAATAAATACATGTTTTTGTTTACATTTTAGTTAAAGGTTTAGTTATTTTATTGCATTTTGTCTAGAACATGCTAGCAATGTGTTAAATCATGCTAAGAATATGCTAGCACAATGTTAAGCGATGTGCTAAATGTACAATGCTAGCAATGTGCTAAAATGCTAGAAACATGCTACTTAAAATGCTAATACATGCTAGCAGAGACTTAAATAGCAGAGACTTTAAAGGTAGAAACATGCTAGAAATGTGTTTAAGCAGACTAGCAATATGCTAAAACACATTAACAGTGAATTAGACTATGATAGAAACATGTTAGCAATGCGCTCAAACATTAGCATGTGTTATCCCATGCTAGAAACCTGTCAGTGTGCTATTTGTGTAATTAAACAGGTTAGCAGTGCATTGTTTATCTATAAACTTACATTTTTCTTGACTATTTTAAACCTTCCAGCTAGAATTCCTCAACCCAAGAGTAAAGTTTGTCTTAATCAGTTTAATATATTAAATATAAATGTATATTACTATATTCAACTAATTAAAACCCGAACGTCTAAACTGAAAGGAACTATAAAGACTAGAAATATAAAGAAATATAGAGACTAATAGAATCTATTAATAAAAACTACAATAAGATCTCAGTTATGCTTGACAAGAAGATATATATATATATATATATATAAAAAATTTTAATTCAGCTCATGTTTATTTTATATGTGTGTAGCATTTTAAGAAAAAGCGGAGGTTGATTCCCGAGCGGACGATATGGAAGTATTTCGTGCAGCTCTGCAATGCACTGGAACACATGCACTCCCGCAGAGTCATGCATCGAGGTACACTCACTAACTTTATTCCTATAGGATACATGCATGATATTAATTTTGTTCATTAACATGCCGCCGTTTCTTTTGTCTTTGAACATATCAGATATAAAACCAGCCAACGTCTTCATCACAGCCAGCGGAGAGGTCAAACTCGGAGACCTTGGACTGGGGCGATTCTTCAGCTCCAAAACCACTGATGCACACTCTCTAGGTAAAACTGGCCAGCACACAAACAACACTCAGGAGGGCTTTTTACGTTTACTAAACATTGGTTGTAAAGAAATAGTTAAGAAAATTCTGTCTTTTACTCTTTCTGTGATAGTGTGTGATATAAGCGAATGTAGGCACATTAAGCTATTACTTAAAATTAAATATTACTACTATTAGTAACATTTTAGACTAAATAGCATATACATACACATATGAGTATACTAATAATCTTTGAATTAAATTGTGTCAAATTAGTCAAATTAAAGGGATGGTGCACCAAAAGTGGAAAATCTGTCATCATTTACTCACCCTTTGCATCTTCTAAAATTGTTTGACTTTCTTCTGTTGAACACAAAAGAAGATATTTTGAAAAATGTTGGAAAGCAGCAGCCATTGGCTTCAATAGTACTATGGATGTCATAAAAATACTATGGATGTCAGCGGCTACATTCTTCAATATATCTCGTTCAACAAAAAAAGAAAAAGAAAGAAAGAAAGAAATTAAGGTTTGGAATCACTTGGGGTTGGCACGATGGCTCAGTGGTTAGCACTGTCAACTCACAGCAAGAAGGTCGCTGGTTCGAGTCCCAACTGGGTCAGGTGGCATTTCTGTGTTGAGTTTGCATGTTCTCCCCATGTTGGTGTGGGTTTCCTCCGGGGCTCCGGTTTCCCCCACAGATGAGTTGAATAAGCTTAATAGGCGGTAATGTATGAGTGTGTGTGTGTGTGTGTGTGTGTGTGTGTGTGTGTGTGTGTGTGTGTGTGTGTGTGAGAGAGAGAGAATGAGAGTGTATGGGTGTTTCCCAGTATTGGGTTGCAGCTTGAAGGAGTAGGGTCTGTCTGCAGACTGCAAGATAGGGGCGTAACACGAAGGGGCGTAACTTGAAGTTATGGAGACCCACATGTCAAAACGATGTTGTCGGCAAGGTGGCGCTGTACATCAGTTATTAACGTCTACACCTACTCCACACCTAAACCCAACAATCACAGTTATTAACGTCTACATCTTCCCCAAACATCACAGTTATTAACGTCTACATCTTCCCCAAACATCACAGTTATTAACGTCTACATCTTCCCCAAACATCACAGTTATTAACCAACAGCTGCGAGTTGCGGAGGCTTTCATACTTGACGCGTTTGCCATTGTACTGTTATTTGCAACCACAGGGGGCGACGATAAATTTGGAGAAAACTCATGAAAACATTTGCTGAAAATGTTCTCTGGTAAGTATTTCCGCCATCTTGCTAACAACATCTGGTTGTTCTTGTATGGTTCAATGGGATCTGGATAACTGCAAGTTACGCCTCTAACTTACTACAAGTTACGCCCCTTCATGTTACGCCTTCGTCTTGCAGTCTGCAGACAGATACGCTTGGCTGGAAGGGAATCCGCTGTGCAAAACTTATGCTGGAATAGTTGGCAGTTCATTCTGCTGTGGCGACCTCTGAAATGGAGACTAAGCCAAAGGAAAATCAATGAATGTATGAATGAATGAATGAATAAATGAATGAATGAATGAATGAATCACTTGGGGACAAATAAATGGTGTTTTTGTTATTATGCTGCTTTGTACAGTCTAATAAAATGCGCAATATATTAAAGCATCTTTGGTGTTTTCCTGATTTCTATAAAACCAAACCATAAATCAAGGGTGTATGTTGCCATGGTAACACAGGACATGGTCCATGTCACTAGCTAAAATTGCTTTAAGTATAAAAGTATAAGAGGACACATTCTGTTCTACAGGAAAAGAAAAAAAGTAATGCTGTGTTACATTTATGGTTTTGCTTCTTGTCTTTGACTTCTATACATACTGTATATACACTCCCAATTTCAGTCCTCAAGCCCTGCACATTGTATGCCTTCCTTACTTAAAACACCTGATTCAGTTCATCTGCTTGTTAACATCTGCTCGCGAGAGATTCATGAACTGATTTTTGTGTGTCATAAGAGAGATACAAAAAATGACATACAAAATGTGCAGAGCAGGGGGCCCCGACTCCAGAGGACCCGGAATTAGGAAACACTTGACTAAAATACAAAAAGCCCAACCTGATATTACGGTTTACTCCAAATACATGTGAACGAGTAACATATGCATAATATTTTTTTGTTTGTTTTTAACAGTTGGAACTCCATATTACATGTCTCCAGAGAGGATTCATGAAAACGGCTACAACTTCAAATCAGACATCTGGTCCCTGGGCTGCTTACTGTATGAGGTACATAAACACACACTTTCATACAGCGGTCCAGTTTGTAGTTTGATTTTTTTTCATCTAATCTCTTATGCTTACTCGGGGTGCATTTATTTGGTCTGTAATACTGAAGAATATAATTTTTACCATTTTAAAAATGACTCTTTGTTTTTTCTATTCTATTATTTTTACCATTTTTCCCAAAGTGTTGTTTAACAGAGATTTTATCAACACATTTTAAACCAAAAGTTAACTCATTTGTAACTAATAACTCATTTCTTTTACAGTCTTTACCATGATGACAGTTTACTTCGCAAGATACTAGTATTCAGCTTAAAGTGCAATTTAAGGCTTAACTAGGTTAATTAGGTTAACTAGACAAGTTAGGTTAATTAGGCAAATTAAAAAAAATGAAGAAAAAATAAATGATATATGTGTGCGTTGGCTCGAGGCCGCAGGCCGAGTGCCTTAGTGTTCCCTACCAGTGCCGCTACGAGTGTGATATTGCATTTATACAACAGTTTGACGGCATAATCATGTGTATAAAAAAGAAAATCAAAAACAGAGTCTCAAAAACCCTTTTGTAAGATGAACTACTTTCTTCTTCCATTCATTCACATCTGCAGCTGACGTCAGAACAGCAGAAGCCATCACTAATTCACCAACATCACTTTAGAGCTAGTGTTTGAATGATTCTCTAGCGTAATATTTAAAGTGATGACAAAACAGGTAATTTTTGCTCACATTTTAAGATTATAGGGCTAAACAGCATGAAACGCCATCAATCTACAGAGATTTCCCAGTATTTCTCTGTTACAATATGCATTTTACAATAAATAACCCCAAAAAAGCCAAAGCAAAGCAAACACTACCAGATTACTATGGTATAAATACAGCACTACAAAATACAAAATACATAGAATGTCATTTACCTGATTTATAATGATTTGTTCAGCTGTAGTTTGAAACTTACGCTGAGAAAACGCTGTTTTTCTCCCTTAAGGACTTATTATGCGGTCTCTGTTGCCATCTTGTGGGGGAACATCAACCGTCACTTTTTTTGGTCTGCTCAGACTGATGGCGGCCGATGCACTGAATCCGATGCTCTGAAATTATGAATATTTAAAATAGGCATTATCCTTATAAATAAACTGCATAGTTGCAATCTACACAACTACATTCTCGACTAAAAAAGCCTTAAAAGTACATTATGTTGTCCAACAGCAGCAATATTTGTCAAACTGTAGAGTGTCCTCTTCTTGTCGCTGTATGTGGGCGGAGTAATACACAAGGGTAAAGAGGCGGTTCGAGTGCTGTTATTTACAGAATATCGCACGGCTATCAGCCAATCAGATTCAAGAACCAGATAGAACTGTTGTACAAGTATATATTAATATTAATAATAATAATAATAATTATTATTATTATTATTATATTGATCTTAGCCGTTTTTTATTCCATTCAAACTAAATGAAATTAGCCATTCTCCAGAAGACAAAAATATAATAAATGATGGGAACCAGTTTCTTGCCCTGTTAAAAAGAATTAAAATTTAACAGAATGGCTAATAACTCATACGTGCTTATTAAAGGGATATTTACATACAGTAGAAGGATATCAGAAAGAGGCATAATTCCCTTCTCATGTACGGATGGTAACAGTGATATTTGTGTCTCTCAGATGGCAGCCCTGCACAGCCCCTTTTACAGTGACAAGATGAACCTGCTCTCGCTGTGCCATAAGATTGACCAGTGCGATTACCCACCTCTGCCAACAGAGCACTACTCCCAGAAGGTACAACACCATACACCTTTACATGCCTGACAACTAGTGAGCTAAAACAAAGACATTTACTTCAGCGTTTGCAGTGGTTTGGAATGTTGAACAAATTAATCCACTAAAAAAATGTTTGTTTTGGTAATCTTCAATCAAAGTCTGACCATTTGCTTCCACGTTTAGAGTGGCGGTCCTTCTCTGATGATGTCAGTTTGACTCTTTAACCACAACATTCTTAACCACGCCCCTCTTACTGTTAGTTTGCTATGAGGGAGTGATGCACAAAAAAAAAGGCCCCGCCCCCTACTCAATATTCCATTTCAGTTGGAAATACCTCAACATACTGAAATAAAATCTTAGTAACTAATCACATTAATACATTCTTTGGGCTTTCATTTCTTTAAAAATAGAAATCTTACTGACCTCAAACTATGTACATAAAGAGTCTATGTAGTGAGCTCACTAGAGTTTTAAACAGAGTCCATCTCAACATATAGGGGTGTCCAAACGCAGTCCTAAAGGGCCGCTGCCCTACACAGTTTAGCTCCTTTTTGCCTCAACACACCTGCCTGGAAGCTTCTAGTATGACTAAACTATGACTACAAACAAAATTAAAATTAAAATAAAACTGAAAAAAATGAAATGACAATGTTGTCATCATTCAAGTTTCTTTTGAGTTTGTTTCTGCAGTTCGAAACAGCTCACCAAGGCAAACTGTTTGTGGGAGTATGTTTTGGTCCCAAACACATTTGAGCTGCGATTGGTCTGTGACTATTACTCAATCAGTGGGTGTGTCCTGGAGCTCCGCCTTCTTTGAAGTCCATTTGAGTAATTCGTTAATTTTCCTTTGGCTTAGTCCCTATATTCATCAGGGGTCGCCACAGCGGAATGAACTGCCAACTTATCCAGCATATGTTTTACTCAGCGGATGCCCTTCCAGCTGCAACCCAGTACTGGGAACAATCCATACACACTCATTCACACACGTACACTACGGCCAATTTAGTTTATTCAATTCACCTGTACCACATGTCTTTCGACTGTGGGGGAAACTGGAGCACCTGGAGGAAACCCACGCCAACATGAGGAGAACATGCAAACTCCGGAACTCGAACCAGTGAACTTCTTGCTGTGAGGCGACAGTGCTAACCACTGAGCCACCGTGTCGCCCCAGTTCAGAGTCAGACAAGAGAAAAACATCCAGGAAACAACTCTAACTTACCAACATAAATATACTGGAGGGTCAAGTAGCAGAGCTGCTACCGATATATCCGCACCTGTACTATCGCTTGCTGAAAGATTTTAAAGACTTGCAGTCACGCATCAAACAATAAGCACAACTCTATGCAATGTCTGATAAAGTTCTAAACATTGTTCCAATCAGTGTCTGTCTGTGGCAAATCAAAAGCAATGTGGGTTGCCATGGTGGCTCTTCTCATTGGAGAAGGCTGTTTACCTTATATGAAACTGTCCTTCTATCACAGCCGCCATTGTTGTTGTGTTTAGAAGTTCACTCGAGTGGCGTAACAAAGTGGTCCCCAACCTTTTTATCACCGCGGAACGGTCAACGCTTGACAATTTTACCACGGACCAGGCGGGTGGGTTCGGTGGTTCGTAGGTTGCTAGGCTATCATCAACCGTTTTCTCAGGATGACAAGCTGACAAAATATTGCTGTAACTCTGATACAAGTTTTATTTATGGAGAATTACAATGCACTGCAGTTTGTATGAGATAATTAGTCTACCGAAATGTCTATATTCCATACATGCTGAAGCTGATCGGTCAGTTCTTGTAACGTGACTCGCGGTGCGCTCGCAGTATTCATTCAACTGTGTGCATCTGGAAGGCGCGAGCACATCACGCCGCTTACGTGTGCAAGCCGCACACCTCCATTTTAAACAACAAACTTACATGAACTCTAGAAAAGATGCGATATGCGAACAGCTCCTAAAAGGCTGCAGTCATTTGCGATCTCCAGCTGTTGATCTTCTTGCACAGACATGCTGGATTCAAATGATTTGTTGAGAAATTAATTGCAGATCCATTCCTTGGCAGTTTGCGGGTTAAATTGCTTGTGGGTTAAATTTGGGTGCTCAAGTGACCGAGATGTAGGAGAGAATATGGTCCTTTTTTAAAATAAAAGATCGCTCAGACTCAGATAATAAATAAAACAGAAATAATTAATGATTTCTTCTGCAGCCCGGTACCAATTGATCCACAGACCTGTACGTGTCCGCGGCCGGTTGTTTGAGGACCACTGGCGTAACACATTTACAACCACACCTACTGCAGCCCGGAGGTGTTGGAAGGTTTGAAATCAGTATACCGTCCCTCAGCCTTTGCGAACTTCTTTTTGGCCTCAAACAAAGCACGAAAAAGAACTTTGTTTGAAGTATACTGGGGCCTTAAGACCTTAATTAGCTGGATCAGGTGTGCTAACTAGAGTTGGAGCTAAACTTTTCAGGACAGTGGTCCACCAGGACTGAATGTGGACACCCCTGACATACAACCTGACATACAACCATATCATGCAAATACACCAAGCGAACAACTACAAATGTACACACCTCATCTGTTTCAGTTTAGAGATCTGGTCAGTATGTGCATCAACCCGGAGCCTGACCGGCGGCCCGACATCAGCTTCGTCCTGCAGTTTTCCACACAGATGAAGCTGTGGACGACCAGCACCTGATGAAAACACTCGAGGAGAACCCAACCATGCTATCTCTGCTCCGTCAATCCAACCAGTTCAGCTAAAGAAACCAGAGAACATGCCAACAGTGTCTATGATGTTCCACGCCGAGCGTTTCTGCAGATTTGTATGAAAGGAATGGCGATATATTCTGTTGTGCTTTCGAATGATGATGAATGCTGATTGGCTTATGGAAAGTTGGTCAGGTCATGTGACCCAGCGCCTCATGTTGATGATGTCAAAGCAAGGTGGTTCCATTTATACATGTTTTTGTTTTTTCTTTGCTGTAGGCTTATATTTATGACAACAAAGCCGTACGGTTGAGTTACTTATCTCTCTTAATGTTTCTGATACATTCGCACACAGTTGGTAAAGGGATAGTTCACCCAAATATTTCAATTTATTTACTATTTACTCATCGTTGAGTGGTTCCAAACCTTTGTGAGTTTCTGTCCCATGTCAAATTTTGGAAACCTGATGAAAAACAAACACTATGGAAGCTAATTTGTACAGGTTTCCAAAATAACTTCTTTTGCGTTCAACTTTCGAAGGAAACTCAAACAGGTTTGTGACAAGTCAAGGTTGAGTAAATGAGGACAGAATCTTCTGTTTCGGGTGAACTATCCCTTTAATTGTTCTACAAGGAAACATGTGTTAGCGAAATGTTGGACGAGGAGTTCAGCAGTCTTGAAGTAAAGCTGGTTTTATATTAACACATTCAGACTTCCACCTCAATAGTATAATTTGACAAAACTTTTCTTTGCAAGTTCTAACTAGTGAAAGTCGCATTAGCAGGCAACGACCATCAATGTACAACATTGTTCACGGTCAATTAAATAGTGCTAATGTTGTTTTGAAGTCATACTTGCATGTAATTTCAGCCGAATATTCAAAGTACCATGGTAAACAATATAGGGAGCGTGTCACAGGTGAACGAATGTGCAAATATAAAACCAACTTTACCTCAATTTCAGCAGTCAAATATCTAACCATGTTAAAGTATTCATTATAGGCAATGTTCTACAGAGGGCGATGTTTTTAAGGAATGTTTTTGAAACATTTTCTCATGTTTAAATGTGTGATTAACAATAAAATTGAACAATGTAAACAATGACTGTGACTTGATTTAAGGGCACCAGTTTTTCAAAAACTTTTATCTGGATCAAATTGGTCTAGATTTGGAAATCCCACGTTTTGCCATCCATGATTAACTGATCTATCTCACTTTTATGACCGTTTTTTAAAGGAACATTGGGTTGAATCACTGATCCAAATGCCAAATTTTAGGATTACCAAATCCTGTTTACCAGAGCGGGCAGCACGGTGGCGCAGTGGGTAGCACAATCGCCTCACAGCAAGAAGGTCGCTGGGTCGAGCCCCGGCTGGGTCAGTTAGCATTTCTGTGTGGAGTTTGCATGTTCTCCCAGTGTTCGTGTGTGTTTCCTCCGGGTGCTCCGGTTTCCCCCACAATTCCAAAGACGTGCTACAGGTGAATTGGGTAAGCTAATTTGTCCATAGTGTATGAGAATGACTGTGTATGAATGTTTCCCAATGATGGGTTGCAGCTGGAAGGGCATCTGCTGCGTAAAACATTTGCTGGATAAGTTGGCGGTTCATTCCGCTGTGGCGACCCCAGAATAATAAAGGGACTAAGCCGAAAAGAAAATGAATGAAAGAATGTTTACCAGAAAATAAATGTAACCAACAGTGAAGCCTACTGACTTAACAAAGAGCAACAGGTAGGCAAAATACCAGTGGCCAGCAGTGGTAATTTTTTGTTTTAATGGTAAGAAACAGAAACACTGCAATCAACAAACATTTTACATTTTTTAGTTTGTTCTAATACAATACTGCTTTGATATTATTTTGTTGTTTACGATATGGGGCGTCACGGTGGCGCAGTGGGTAGCACGATCACCTCACAGCAAGAAGGTCGCTGGTTCGAGCCTCGGCTGGGTCAGTTGGCATTTCTGTGTGAAGTTTGTATGTTCTCCCCAGGGGCTCCGGTTTCCCCCACAAGTCCAAAGACATGCGGTATAGGTAAATTGGGTAAGCTAAATTGTCTGTAGTGTATGTGTGTGAATGAGAATGCATGCATGTTTCCCAGTGATGGGTTGCAGCTGGAAGGGCATCCGCTGTTTAAAACATCCTGGATAAGTTGGCGGTTCATTCCGCTGTGGCAACCCCTGATTAATAAAGGGACTAAGCCGAAAAGAAAATGAATGAATGAATGGTTACCTCATTAGATGTGACATGCTTCATATAGGCTTCAAATATGAAGGAATTTATATATCAACAGTAACCATTAAGTTTGTGATCATTCACTTAAAAAAATATATAACTTTTTATTTTAATTTTATTTGTTAACTGAATTCACCCTTCTGATAGGATCAGGATAATCCTGATTTAATTTTTTTTTTTTTTTTTTTTTGGATCAAATAGATCCCGGCGACGCGGTGGCGCAGTGGATAGCACAGTCGCCTCACAGCAAGAAGGTCGCTGGTTCGAGCCTCGGCTAGGTCAGTTAGCATTTCTGTGTGGAGTTTGCATGTTTTCTCCGTGTTCGCGTGGGTTTCCTCCCGGTGCTCCGGTTTCCCCCACAAGTCCAAAGACATGCGGTACAGGTGAATTGGGTAAGCTAAATTGTCTGTAGTGTATGTGTGTGAATGAGAATGCATGCATGTTTCCCAGTGATGGGTTGCAGCTGGAAGGGCATCCGCTGTTTAAAACATGCTGGATAAGTTGGCGGTTTATTCCGCTGTGGCGACCCCTGATGAATAAAGGGACTAAGCCGAAAAGAAAATGAATGAATGAAATGGATCCCAATCTGAGTTCAAAGTTTTGAATAACCCAAAGGGCAGGTTTGATCCAAATCAAACGTAATATTGGATTACATGGTCTGATCTTAATTAAAATCCCTCTATTTCTTTTGAAAAACCCATTTCCAAGATTTGATCAAATCCGTGATCCAAAAATCCCACTAGATTACTTTTGGGAAAAACTGGACCCCGGAGACTCGATCTGTAATAAATGAAGAACTCTTGTTATTTGGCGCCGCCTGGTGATTTAGCAAATGTGTTAACTACACTTATTGACCAAACGGCAACAGAAAACAAAACGTACACCACCAGCGTTCATATCCGACATATACCGTAATTCCTGCACTTTAAAGCACTACAGTCAAATTTCATAATCATTCATATCCAAAATTACATTTTAAATCAGCTTTACCTTTGAATCAGGACCAGTCTTTTCATCTGCGTTGTATTTGTGCAAGAGTCTGAGCACGTGCACTAAATACGGAAGGCCATCATGGCCAAAAGTCTTTAGATAAAAACACATAATTTGACCACGTCAACTGGCGCCAACGAGTCTCTTAAAGGGATATTTCACCCAAATATGAAAATTCATTCATTCATTCATTTTCTTTTAGGCTTAGTCCCTTTATTAATCTGGGGTCGCCACAGCGGAATGAGCCGCCAACTTATCCAGCATATGTTTTACGCAGCGGATGCCCTTCCAGCTGCAACCCATCACTGGGAAACATTCATACACACTCATCCACACACATACACTACGGACAATTTAGCTTACCCAATTCATATACCGCATGTCTTTGGACTTGTGAGGGAAACCGGAGCACCCGGAGGAACACCACGCCAACACGGGGACGAAATGCAAACTCCACACAGAAATGCCGACTGACCCAGCCGAGGCTCGAAACAGCGACCTTCTTGCTGTGAGGCGATCGTGCTACCCACTGCGCCACTGTGAGGCCCCAAATATGAAAATGTCCTCATTATTTATTCACATTGAAGTGGTTATAAACTATTATGAATTTCTTTCTTAACACAAAATAAAATATTCTGAAGAACGTCCATTAACATCCATAGAAGGCACAAAAACAAATACTATGGAAATCAATAGCTAATAACATACCTTTGCAAATACAATCTCTCAAATACTGCCATTTTGATGGTCAAACTGGGGGTTTTGATGGGGGGTTTTTGACGTTCAATTTGCCTTCTGATACATTGCTGACTGCAGTTCACTAAACTAGTTTTAATACTAATTTAATACTGTGTTTTATAAAAAAAAATAAATTGATTTTTTAAAAATTGCCATT
>CAIGQW010052713.1:4886190-4903511 GCA_903798125.1 Danio choprae
TTGGGCCTCACAGTGGCGCAGTGGGTAGCACGTTTGCCTCACAGCAAGAAGGTCGCTGATCGCTGGTTCGAGCCTCGGCTGGGTCAGTTGGCCTTTCTGTGTGGAGTTTGCATGTTCTCCCTGTGTTGGCGTGGGTTTCCTCCGGGTGCTCCGGTTTCCCCCACAAGTCCAAAGACATGCGATATAGGTGAATTGGGTAAGCTAAATTGTCCGTAGTGCATGAGTGTGAATGGGTGTGTACGGATGTTTCCCAGAGATGGGTTGCAGCTGGAAGGGCATCCGCTGCGTAAAACATATGCTGGATAAGTTGGCGGTTCATTCCGCTGTGGCGACCCCAGATTAATAAAGGGACTAAGCCGAAATGAAAATGAATGAATGAATGAATAATAATAGTAATAATAATAATAATAATAATAATAATATGGACAAACCCAGCGTCTTCTTTAAATCTTTAAATTACTTTTTCAACCCAGTTTGTCCATATTGTACCCACATTAAAGGTTAAAACATCCAACACATCCCACCAAGTGAAATGTGTAAGGGCTAATAAGGGAAAGAACTACAATCCCATGAAACATTGTGAGTGACACAATAAATAAAAACAATAGTAATGCCATATTTCAAGTCTATAGCTAAATATGCAAATACACAAATATCATTCATTGAAAACTTTGTTTTTGTTTTTGACTGGCACTATAGACCATTTTAATGTGGTCATGTCATTGGCCCATGAACATTTCCTGCTAAAACAGCTATCATGACATTATTTATCAGTATGTGGCTCTTTTTGGATTCTCGGAAGCTTTAGAAATTAAAAATGCAAATCAGGAATTATGTTGGGACCATTGTTTTTGTTTACATTCCTCAAAATGGTCTATTGGTTTTTGTTGAGGCTCAAACCTCATTGGTTCATGTTGAGGCTCAATCCTCATTGGTTCTTGTTGTGGACTAGCATGTGTCCTGTGACACTAAAGAATGATTATTTTAATTCAAGTCATCTTTATTTTTATAGCACTTTTACAAATGTAGATTTTACCAAAGCAGCTTAACATACAGCAGATGAAGACAAGAGAATAAAAAGCCATAACAATATTTCAGATTGTGGAAGATTCCAGCAAATCATGCAGACAGGAGAGTAGTGGTAGAATGCTGGTGTATTTCTAGTTGAAATCAAACTAATTAATTAATTGGTTAACTGAATTGTTCATTAGAATAATTGGTTCCCATGCATCAAGCAAGCATGCTTGAGCTTCCATGACCAAATATGAATGACAGCTTATCTTGGATTACAATTAGGGTTGCACAATATACCGTGTCAGCATCTGTGATCATTCGCAATAGTCACGTCACAGGATTTGCAATGTTGAGTCTGGATTATAATTGATCATTTGCATTGTTTTTGAGGCCTGTGACTGTATGAGGGTTTTAAAAGCGTTCAGGCATAAGAAACTGTACAGTTAGTAACTTTAAAAATGATTAATTGCATTGAATTATTTGTATTTTGGGGCCTCACAGTGGCGCAGTGGGTAGCATGGTGGCGCAGTGGATATCGCTCTCGCCTCACAGCAAGAAGGTCGATGGTTCGAGCCTCGGCTGGGTCAGATGGCATTTCTGTGTGGAGTTTGCATGTTCTCCCCGTGTTGGCGTGGGTTTCCTCCGGGTGCTCCGGTTTCCCCCACAAGTCCAAAGACATGCGGTACAGGTGAATTGGGTAAGCTAAATTGTCCGTAGTGTATGTGTGTGAATGGGTGTGTGTGGATGTTTCCCAGTGATGGGTTGCAGCTGGAAGGGCATCCGCTGCGTAAAACATATGCTTGATAAGTTGGCGGTTCATTCCGCTGTGGCGACCCCAGATTAATAAAGGGACTAAGCCGAAAAGAAAATGAATGAATATTTGTATTTTTATTATTCAACTGCTGCTCCTGAATACTCTTAGACATGGAAAACGATAAAACACTGTTTGTTTCAATTGCAACTTTTTCTTTTTCTATGCTTTTAATTTGTTTATGAGACGTTATGCAAATGCACTCCCCTACAGAATCCTCCCAAACGATCGAAAATTATAAATACTTTTCAAATCATGATGTTTAAGCCATCTGGTAAAATTGTTGATTTTTCCCCAATTTCTGTTTAACTGAAAGAAAAAAATTTCCACACATTTCTAAACATAATAGCTTTAATAACTCATTTCTAATAACTGATTTCTTTTATCTTTGCCATGATGACAGTACATAATATTTTACTAGATATTTTCCAAGATACTAGAATTCAGCTTAAAGTGACATGTAAAGGCTTAACTGGGTTAATTAGGCGAGTCACTGTATAACAGTGGTTTGTTCTGTAGACAATCTAAAACATATTGCTTAAGGGAGCTAATAATATTGACCTTAAAAAGGTTTAAAAAATTTAAAAACTGCTTTCATTCTAGCTGAAATAAAACAAATAAGGAAAAATATTATAGGAAATACTGTGAAAAATTCCTTCCTCTGCTAAACATCATTTGGGAAATATTTGAAAAGGAAAAAACAATTCACAGGAGGGCGAATCATTTTGACTTCAACTATATATTGCAGAATAACAAAATATAGCAATGTTAGATTTTTCCAATATTATGCAGCCCTAATTACATGTTTTTTTTTTATCTCTTTATGAATGTTTTAAAGCAGGGGTCACCAATCTCGGTCCTGGAGGGCCGGTGTCCCTGCAGGGTTTAGCTCCAACTTGCCTCAACAAACCTGCCTGGGTGTTTCAAGTATACCTAGTAAGACCTTGATTAGCTTGTTCAGGTGTGTTTGATTAGGGTTGGAGCTAAAATCTGCAGGACACCGGCCCTCCAGGAACAAGTTTGGTGACCCCTGTTTTAAAGCATCAGATTTCGATGTAGGAACACTCCTCAACTGTCTTTGGAAAAAAATGAATGAATATGGGTTTGGGCTGCATCTGATATTGCGATGTTTTATTTTTCTGTGATAAATATTGTGAAGTGAATGCAGTTTCACAAGATGAATAGCTCTATTTGGCAGTTTTCTAAAGAGTCTAACATATTCAGGTACAGTAATAACAATGCAAAAAATGCTTTTCTTACTTTGCATTGCCTCGTTTCTAGTCCAAATATCGAAAGATTCTTATGACAAATAAAAATATTGTATTATTTTTACCTTCAGAAGAAATAGTTCTTCCTTAAAAACAAGCAACATGATCTGCCATTAGGGTAAGTAAAATAATCTTGTTTTTGCTTTGAAATGTAGATATTTGTGCTAGAAACAAGTCAAATATTTAATAAATTCTGTATAAATAATTAAATGCAATTAATCTTTGTTACACCTCCAAACTTTTTGAGGCTAAATGCTTAAAATTTTCCTGAAATGCTTAGTCACAGGCTTTAAAAACACATGCACATGATAAAACTTTACTCTGTTATGGTTAAACTTAGTAGTGACTCAATCAATCATGTGTTCTGTAGCTCCAGGTCAACTATAATTAAGATTCAACATTGCATATCTCACGGGGTGACTATTGTGGATGCACAGATTGCAATACCGATGCTGAAATGATATATTGTGCAGCCCTAGGACTGGCATGAAGGCGAATGAAGGCACAAACCAACCCTTGAATTCAGCCTGACTTGTGTTCACACTCACCTTAAGCTCCTTAAAGAAGATGCAGCTTCGTGCCCACTCCACGATAGAGAAAAGCGTCTGGTCGGCCATGTGGCACATCAGGCCGAAGGTGCTGAGCCGCTCGGGTTTGGCTGCTAGGCGCGAGCTCTGCTCCTGATTGGCTGCCGTGCTCCGCAAGTTCTGCTCCTGCTGCAGGTGTGCCAGGTGAGCGCTTATCTTGCTTTGCACCTGGAGCTCATCCTGCTCACAGCGAACAAACTCCAGAACCAAAGGCGGCACCGTTAAGCCTGGCGGTGCCACCTGCGGGCTGCTGGACACCCGCGTCTGCTCGATATACGTGTAGCCTGGCACTGATTCTGGAGAGCTGGCACTGGTGTAATGCTCTGAGCTTGTGTAGTGGTCAGGATACTCAGACTTTATGGCGCGGCTGGGCAGATTTGGATAGGGGTATTGTGCTGGGAGAGGAGTGTGGGCTGGAATGGGGACCGATAAACTCAGGGAACTGGATGCGTAGAGGCTGCGTTCATAATCGGTGGGTGCCACAGAGGTGACGATGTTCGGGTGGGTGTTTTTCGGAGCTGGCACAGACAGAGCTGTGCTGAAGGTGTAGTCAGGTTGTGGTGATGTCAGGAGAGGGGGCGTGGCTTCCATCTTTAAGCCGGTGGCCCGGATGAGAGCTTTCTTCTGCTGCTTTAAGGCCCGGTCTCGCTTGTACATGGGGCCGAATTTGTTGCGGCCTCCTCGCATCCTATCCGCACGGACAGCTGCAAGCACAACAATGACATTTTACATTACACTTCAGTATATATCCTAACATATTACTATTATAATGTTGTTTGATTATTATTATAAATAATATACAGCACTGAAAGCAAATATATAGAGAAAAAACATTGGTATAATTAATAACTAAATAAACAACAAATATAATACAATATAACAAATAATAAAACAGTATGCTGCATGCATAAATAAAATTGTTTATGATGTATAATGCTATATCCTATAGAATTATGCATATCCTAAGAAGGCAAGAAGAATCAAAAAGGGGTTTTCACAGTAATGCCATAGAAGAGCTGTTTTCGGTTGTCTATAAAATAAACCGTTAAATGGTTAGCTGAAATGGCTCCTGCCCTCAAGCTGGAAAGCTTAAGGTTCTCTAGATTCGGCAAACAGAAGATGCATGATAAAATATGGGGCCGCTTCCTTAGATGTATATGTTAATGTCTCTGTAATTATTTGTTTTTCTGTAATTTTTTTTTTCTCCTTCCTTTTTCCATGTCATTCTATTTTGTTTCTTATTCCATTAGATTTTTTATGATGGTGCTGTATAAGTGCTGTATTGTTTGCTAGTGCTTTGGTGCATGTTCTAGTTGGTATCAGGTAATAACACTGGGATACTTTTTGGTAACATATATACATTATGCACACTATTAGGTGTTATGTTTTCATAAAAACTTCTATAAATAAAGTAAAAAAATAATACTAATAAATAAATAAATAAATAAACCTTTTTGCGTAAAGTGTTTTTTTTCCACCGAAGAGCCGAATGAAAAATCCATGCTTGTTTGCTGAATGAAAAGTTTCCATGCTTGTTAAAAGGTTCTTCATAGAACCATTGATGCTAATAACCTTTATATTTTAGAATAAACCTATCAATATCTTCAATATCTTTAGGGATTTCTATGTTGAAATATAGCAAAAATAAATAAAAGAATACTATAAGTAATACAGATAATAATAAACTAAATAAAATGTTTATACAAAGATAATGATAAACATTTTTTGTATATACAGATATTGTCATTTTTATAAGATTACCAATTAATTATATAATAAAATTATAATAAGAAAAACAATAATAATAATAATAATAATAATAATAATATAAATAATAATCAATGAATAATATCACTTATTGATATATATTGAATATATTGACATTCAAACAATGAATATCAATCATTATTAAATAATATAGTAGCTATATAATAAACTAGCATACTGTACTTCAACTGGAATTGTTAATAAACATGTTAATTAAACATGTTAATTGTGGAATAAACAATAAGTACGATTTTAACACCGTTTTTGTATCTTGGAGTCATTATCTTCAGAAATGGCGGAGCGTCGTCGACAAGCATTTGAATGTTGCTTCTTGTCTGTTTTTCTAAAATTCGTCCTTCTATTAACTCACGAACTAGTTAAAAATACCATGATAGCCTGAGCGATTAAAAATAGAGCCGTGCTTAAAAGAATACTTAACCTTGATCCAGAAGCAAAGCGCGCGCGGCCGGTAACGCAAAGGTGCCTGCAGATAACAGCGACCTTGCAAAAAAAAAACCACTGCATTTTTTTTTCACGGCTGATTTTTTTCTACATCTGAAAACAAATCAAGCGGCTGCGATTTAAAATCTAATTCGTTGTTTTTTGTTACAGGGTCAACATGTCCTACTATATAACCAACATGTACTATATATAATTTTTTGGCCAGCTATACATCTCAATAAGGAGATGTATAGATCATACCACAAGATTTGTTTTTTCTCTATTGGTTTATAATATATACATTTAAATTTAATGAAATGAATAAAATAGGTTATAAAATAATATATATATATAATATATATTTTTAAATAAGATATTAAGGTAAGCAACATAAATAAAAAAACTAGACATTAAAAACGTAACAAAACCATAGCTTAATTTTATCCGAAAATATTTACAAATGCAGCCATTACATAGCTCTAAAATTAGGCTATTTATTCATTTATTAATATACTTCATAATGTAGTTCTCTGTATTAAACTAAATCTGAGATTAAATAAGGGGATCCGCTCACCTTCCAGTCGCATCCCGACGTTGAGACATTTCTGGAAGCGGCAGAAAGGACACCGTTTCCTCTGGGTTTTATCAATCTTACAGTCCTGACTCTCTGCACATGTATACCGTTTGTTATTCTGTACGGTCCTCTTAAAGAAACCCTTTAAATACAAGATGAAAAAGGAGTTGTTAGTAACAATGTTAGGTACTGTTTATTCTAAAATAATATTACATATTTTTCCATAGGTCTTTGTTTTTTTTAGAATTAACAAATGCATAATAAAATCGAATTGATTTGTGCATGTTTTTTTATTGCAGCGATGCCACGTAATAATCATTAATTTAACGCCATGTTATTTTCTTTATGGTGAACGTTCTAAACATTTATAGAACGTTTTTCAAATATAAAGAACACTGAAACGTTCTAAATGGAACAACCGATTCCAAAATAGAACCTTTCTTTTTAACAGTACGCCTTTTTGATTCGATTTTTTATTTATTTATTCAAATTAAAGGGTTTTCCGTATACCTGATATAAAAATACATGCATAAGCTATTTGATTCGTTCATAACATAAACACAGGCTTTAAATGAAACATGTAGCTAAAAACAAACGAATGCATACAGTTTATATAGAATAACACCGTGACATTTTAGATAACCCGAAGCAACTTCAACTATATTTTCAATGGTTGATTTAATACCTTGCAGCTCTCGCAGGTTAATAAACCGTAATGATAGCCAGAAACTTTATCCCCACACACCGGACACATCTCTTCCAGGTCCGCATCATAACTGTAGTCCATCCCGCCCCGCCGAGCGCCTGCGCACACACACAGACATATAAAACACACTTAAAAAAAAAAAGCAAATATTTCCTCGCATCAAAAACGCAATTGTATATTTCTTTGGAAATTAATACATGTTCTTCAGTTACATTATTTGCTTGCTTCTTGTTTTGTTTTTTAAAGCACCGAAAAATCAATGGCTTCAAAATATATACAGACTATTTAGAATTAAATTATGAACAATTAGGTTTCAGATTAATTAAAAAACAAATTGCATGATAAAGACTTTCAATAATCATGTTTGGTTTATAGGCTACAAAAGCACATTTAATTTACTTTCATTAATAATTACGTGCATAATTTCGCTAACGCATTATACTTCACACATCAGCATAACGATTTATGTCTAGGCTCGAAAAGATTTTAAATTTATTCTTAAGAAACAATTAAGACAGTATTAATACAAATAATGCAATGTGCCTGCTTTATTTTGTTACTAGCCTCTATATCAAACCTCTTGTCAACACTGATATAATGCAACAAATATGAAATGCAAAGCCCTCCAATTCAGTGAACTCTTACCTGTCAGTGAGTCTCTGCTCCTCTGCGGTGCTTCAGTGCTGCTGATCTCTGCGTCAGGAATGTAAACACAAGCCGAGAAAACTGCGCGATCCTGCGGCTTCAGTGTGCGCGTGTTTCCCCGGTAAAACCCGAGTGGTGTGTGCGAGGACAGCGCGAGGGCAGCAGCTCTTTAGTGTTTGGCCTCGTGCGTTCACACAGTAGACATGCCCTCATATTCACGCACGCACACACTCACACACACACATACAAAAGAGTCACTGAGCGACAGGAAAAAGCGCCTATCTGCAACAGGTAGCCTGAGGATATAGGGAGGAGACTGGAGATATTAAAAATAAGTCCAGAGAATAATTACAGGCATTTTTAAAAAATGAAAACTAATAATAATAATAACAATAATAATGACGATGATGATGATGGAGCCATGCAAATTTATCCATCATTGAGGATATATCCTGAAAATAAAGATGCATTATCGGCTAATGTAAATCCATCAATCCAAGAACCTTTAACATTTAAAGAACCTTTAATGCACAACAGATTCATTATTGTGAGGAAATGGGTTCTTTAGATTATTAAAATGTTATTCAACACCAATTAAAATTGTTCTTTTAAGAACTGATCACTGAGAAGGTTTATTTTTGAGAAAGGTGAGGAACCAAAATGGTTCATCTAGGCTACATCGCTGCAAAAGGGAAAAATATATTTTGCATCCTTAATTTGTTAGATTTTACGTATTTTATTATTATTTTTTTCTATAGCAGGAATAAAAATGAACATTATGTGCACGCATATTTCATGCTTTAATAATAGTAACGTTTGCGTGTTTATGTAGGTTAAAATAATGGTGCAAGACAGCCATGATTTTAAGTTTTATTGGCTAAAAGCTGAAAGACTCACTTGACATTAAAAGGCAGCAATTAATACGCTGTTGTATTAATATTAATGACAGACTGAGATCTGATAGCAGTGATGATTATGATGCTCTTATTAAAAAAAAACGTCTCATTAATAAACTGCACTGTTTTAGACAAGATAGACTTGACCTACCAATTGAGATTAACGACCTAGCCTACAAAAACCTGAATTAAATTTAAATTATGTACTGTATTTAAGATCAGTGTTTTAAATAGTATTAATAGTATTAATAGTATAAAAAAAAAAAAAAAAAAAAAAAAAATATATATATATATATATATATATATATATATATAGTATAAATAGTTTTCATTTTCCATTTTTTCAGCAATAACCTGAAAATGAAATTGCCAACATAATTTTAGTCGTAAATACTGAAAGCTTTGGAGCACATGTACTTTTTTTTCTAATGAAATCGGGCATTTTTGACAAGTTTTTAAGTGGAGTAGAAAATGTAATTCATTCATTTTCATTTCGGCTTAGTCCCTTTATTATTCTGGGGTCGCCACAGCGGAATGAACCGCCAACTTATCCAGCATATGTTTTACATATGCTGATGCCCTTCTAGCTGCCACCCATCACTGGGAAACATCACACACACGGACAATTTAGCTTACCCAATTCACCTATACCGCATGTCTTTGGACTTGTGGGGGAAACCGGAGTACCCGGAGGAAACCCACGCCAACACGGGGAGAACATGCAAACTCCACACAGAAATGCCAACTGACCCAGCCGAGGCTCGAACCAGTGACCTTCTTGCTGTGAGGCGATCGTGCTACCCACTGCGCAACCGTGAGGCCCTAGAAAATGTAATATACGTTTAAATTGTTTACTATGAAAACCTATACGAGCAGGCTACTATATACTATACGAATAAAAAAAATTATAGATGCAATTAATTTCCAATTCGTTATCAAAGTGGTCATATTTGACCGCGGACAACACAAGCATACTTTTGTCATATATTCAGTTAATATGCCAAAACACACTCACACACACACACGCACACGCACACACACACACACACACACACACACACACACACACACACACGCGAAAACATAAAGAGGACATCTGCTGCCAAAAATAACGATTAAAAATGAACAAAATATGTATTTCAAATGAATTAGGCTACGTTTTTTCTTGTATTAAATAGGCTAAATCATTTAAATCTTATATATGCCTAAAGGCCGACTTATAGCGACAGGTTTAATTCAAACATGAAACAAAATATTCACTGAATTATGAATGCATACATACAGATCGCCATTACTGCATGCTTTCACATCGTTCTGCTATCCTCATCAGACGCAATTAATTACTATAAACATTTTAATCGTATTTACTGTTATGAAGCAATCGGCATTGCTTTTCTGAACGCACACACGCTCACGCGCACAAAAGAATCCGTCATTCTGTGACTCGAGCACACGAGTGTCTCCATATGGCGCATTTCCCATCACTCATTGTGCTATTAATCAATAAAGAAGAGCAAAGACAACGCGCAGTGGTGCTGCTGAAGACCTCTAGTGCGCGCTCCCGCTCTCTGTCAAAGGCGCGCGCAACATGTGTTCGCGCACAATAACCACAATAGTTAATTTCACATTAGCATTTTAATTAATACACTTCTGGAGGCACAGATCAGAGGGTGAGTGCCAGAACAACATCCGAACTAAAACACGGGTCATTTGTCTGCGTCTGACAGAAATAATCATTTGACTGCAGAAACTCATTGCTTCAATTAGGCCCTGAAGGCTTTTTGTAATCTAAAATATAAGTAATTTTCACACGTATAATAGCCTAAATAAATAATAATAAATACAATCAGCAGTGTGACTGTTGAAGCTGGTATAATCGTAATCACCCACCAAGCAATTTTGTGTTTAAGACATCTAAACGTAGATGGCTTGGCTAAAGCAAGGCTACATTTAGTCTGTCAGTGAAAATCTAATAGACATCTAAGAATAGACCAAAACTAGACTAGTCATCAAATACAGATTAGACAGACTTCACATATGTAGTCATTCATTTTTTGGTATTTGATGACTAGTCTAGTTTTGGGCTTTTCTTCAATGTCTATTAGATGTTCACTGACAGCTCAAATTTAGCCTTGTTTTAAGGAAGCTGTCTATGTTTAGATGTCTATTAGACGTCTTTTAAAAACACAAAATGCTTGCTGGGCAGTGTGCAAATTATACATTGACTTATGGGAGGGGGTCAACGTTTTTCTGTAATAGTTTGGTAATACATGCTTCAGTAAATCAAATTTATGAATGCATTTAAATTACATCTAATTTATTAATACAATGTATACGTTTTCAGTTTTATTTTAGAGGTTACTGTAGGTCAAACTATATAAACGATGTGTCTAATTTTTCTTTTTTTAGGCTACATGGATGCAGCTATAAACACATATTTTACAAGAAACGTGTTTTGTGAATACTTAAGATGTCTATCGGTGCTCTAGATCTGCCAGTTTCAGACTGTTGAATGATATTTTTCCTAGCATTGATTGGCGTGATTATGCATTCACAATGGTATAATCCGTTATAGGGGGGATTAAATGTATATTTATATTATACATTTTTAATTTATAATATTTAAGGTCAGATATCAGAGAAAGCTATGTCTTACTGATAAAGGGCTGTCATTGACCCCCCCCATACATCTTGTTTTGAGGTCCTTCAGGGGGGGATCAGGCGTTAATTAGGGAGCTCAATCCCCCCCAAACCCCCCTGTAATTCGCACCCTGATCATAATCTGGTATAATAAGTAAATAAATATTTCTGTTCACATAGGAACATATAATGCATTTATCAAATAAATAAATAGACAAGTACATAAATAAACAGCATGAATGTGCAAACTTTTATCAATCAATAACACAATCAATTAATAAATCAACAAAAAACATAATAAAAAATTAAATATGTATTAGGTTTACATCACCAATGCCAGCCGAAAATATATACCTCCTTATATATGAAAATATATAAGTAGGCTAAATATATTAAAATGTTATATTAATATTCAATTAATTGAATATTAAACTTTAATATTCATTAATAATGTTATTATTTATTGACTATTTAATTATAGACTATTGCATAAAATTGCTCTACTTCTATAACATAATATCATTTATTAATATTATTGATATTACTGTACTTTTATTTACAAAAAATTAATTAAAAGAGGCGACACTGTGGCTCAGTGGTTAGCACTGTCGCCTCACAGCAAGAAGGTCGCTAGTTCGAGCCCTGGCTGGGTCAGTTGGCGTTTCTGTGGGAGTTTGCATGTTCTCCCCATGTTGGCGTGGGTTTCCTCCGGGTGCTCCGGTTTCCCCCACAAGTCCAAAGACATGCGCTGTAGGTGAATTGAATAAACTAAATTGGCCGTAGTGTATGAGTGTGTATGGATGTTTCGCAGTACTGGGTTGCAGCTGTAAGGGCATCTGCTGTGTAAAGCATATGCTGGATAAGTTCGCGGGTCATTCCGCTGTGGAGACACCTGATGAATAAAGGGAATAAGCCGAAGGAAAATGAATGAATCAATCAATGAAAAGAATTAAAAAGGAATGAAAAAATTGTATGTAACACTGCAAAACTATAGCCAGACGCAAGGATTTGATAACACAAAACCATGTTTGTTGTTATTCAGAACTATTACATCTGAATTAGAATATAACAAAACGACCAATATAATCATATTAGCAAATGATCACCTCAGAAAAGAGATCAGTTTAAAACAAAAACATGGTCTAAAATATATTAACACAAAGCCTAAAAGAATGGTTATTATTGCACTTTAATGCACAACTCATCATGTTTCCCATTCACCGACGTGATGATGAATTTTTTATCCCTGACATATTTTTTTTATCTACGGTCTGTCCATCAAAATATTGTTCCAGAAAAACGAAACATCACTTTAAGTGACAAAGAGAGACTTTGTGTGCCCCAACAAAGGGACTCCGGCAAGGTCAAAACCCTGCGGAGTTGTCATCTCTAGCTCACAGAAGACCTGAACGCCGCACCTGATTTTATTCTTAAAAGACGGGAGAGAAAGCGAATAAAGAGCGATTTAAAAGAGCCTTTGTCGTCTTTGACCTTCGTGGCCTTTCCACCGACACGACTCAACCAATAGTTGAATTAAAATGATATTCCGGCATAAAAGATGAATAGACGAAGAAACAGAAAAAGAATGGGAATTAAGACGTAAAGTGTGGCTATAGCAAATACCGTTTTTAGGCCCTTTCGTCTTTAAGTGCACTCTGTTAAAAGTGAGATTAGTTAATTGCTGAAGCTTGTAGAAAAAAATTATCATTCTTAACCTTGTATATACAGTCTATACAGTGTACTTAATAGTGTGCGAGAGTGTGTGAACATGGCGGTCTCTCATCTTATCTGTCCTTCACCCACACGCGTTCGCTACTCCACACTTCTGCAGATTGTTTCTCTAATACACACTCTTATGCGTGTCAAGTGTGTTAAGTACGCAGGTCTATAAAAGCAGGATCTTGTCACTCTGTCATGTATGTGTCTTTTACGTTGACAAAAGATGAAAACAAGCAGGACTCCGTTTGACCTTAAAATGGCTTGGTTTTGTTGACGTAACCTTATGCAGTCAGGTCAATTTGTAGATGTAGCTCACTAAGAGATGGTTCATCTTTTATGTGATTTTTGTTTTCAGGTTAGCGACATTGTTTTAATCAAGGCTCTGTTAATGTTTGGCACTAGTCTAGTATCTTATGATAACATTTTTTTTGCTTTGAATATCTGACTAGCATTGATTATAATGTGGTTAATGTTAATGACAAAATATGACATTTTTTTACTGTAATTTACACTCACCCGCTCTTTATTAGGTACACCTGTCCAACTGCTCGTTAACGCAAATTTCTAATCAGCCAATCACATGACAGCAACTCATGCATTTAGGCATGTAGACATGGTCAAGACGATCTGCTGCAGTTCAAACCGAGCATCAGAAGGTGATTTAAGTGACTTTAAACATGGCATGTTTGTTGGTGCCAGACGGGCTGGTCTGAGTATTTCAGAAACTGCTGATTTTCCCACACAACCATCTCTAGGGTTTACAAAGAATGGTCCGAAAAATAGAAAATATCCAATGAGCGGCAGTTCTGTGGGCGCAAATGCCTTGTTGATGCTAGAGGTCAGAGGAAAATGGCCAGACTGGTTCGAGCTGATAGAAAGGCAACAGTAACTCAAATAACCACTCGTTACAACCGAGGTATGCAGAAGAGCATCTTGAACAGGTCGAACCTTGAGGCGGATGGACTACATCAGCAGAAGACCACACCCGGTGCCACTCCTGTCAGCTATGAACAGGAAACTGAGGCTACAATTCACACAGGCTCACCAAAATTGAACAATAAAAGATTGAAAAAACGTTGCCTGGTCTGATGAGTCTCGAATTCTGCTGCGACATTCGGATGGTAGGGTCAGAATTTGGCGTCAACAACATGAAAGCATGGATCCATCCTTCCTTGTATTAACAGTTCAGGCTGGTGGTGGTGTAATTGTGTGGGGGATATTTTCTTGGCACACTTTGGCATACTATATACAGTATATATTCAGTATACTATAAACTATATACATACATAGCATAATGATATGTCATTGAAATATTCTAGAAAAATGCCAGAATTTAGATAGATAGATAGATAGATAGATAGATAGATAGATAGATAGATAGATGGATCTAGATAGATAGATAGACATAGCCACAGTCTATTGCTAGTTGTGTGTTCTAATGTGTGTGGCATTGAGCATTGCTCTAGCCCTGAGCTCTATGCCGTATGACGTATAATGTTTCACCCAGAGACCCTCAAAACCTTGAGCCTGTTACACAGATTATATCTAACGCTGTAATTTACTTACAAAAAAACACACAGTCATATAAGTAACTCTGCCCGGGACCTTATTAAAACAGCCACGAGTGCATGTGTGTGTGTGTGCGTACAGGAGTGTTTAGTGTGTGAAGGTCTCGGTGTGTTTTAGTTTCTTATCTGAGCCATCAGGAGTATTTCGAACGTTCAGCTCAGATTAGATTACTCATGTCAGAGTGAACCTGTGTGTATGTGTGTTTTAAAGAGACAACAAAACCTGCCAGTGAAATAAAGAGGTTAGTCATTAAAGAGAGATTTTTCAGTTCCCTGTAAACTATGAGAGGCCAAAAATTCATATCTGTAATTAAATCACATTAACATACACAGCAAACTGAACTATTGGCACAAACTAATGGTAGTAAAGGAAATATGATGCTTAATAATGTTCAATGAATATGACTTATTAATAAAAAATGTATATAAATGTATATAAATGTATATAAAAATAGCCTAGTTATCTTATTTTAAGGCAAAAGACCATATTAAATCTGAGCTCAAATTGAGCTTTTCTGACTGGCACCGGACTTGAAACTCCTACAGTGATTTGGGGATGTAAAACATGGCAACACTTTCTGGCTGTTCAGGAAAAAGGACACAAGGCCACAAAAACATGCAGCTGAGTAACTTCTGAAAATATTAGAAGCAAGGTTTGAAAGTCACAGGAAGTGAGCAAGAGCTGTAGAAAAATAATAAACAATTGGTAAAGTCATTAATAACAGATATTTATCATTTCCTCCCTTATGTTAACTATAGTATTAGCTATCCTACGAGCCTACATTAAAAAGTTAGTCAAAACCATGGAAACCTCAAATTCACAAAGTTGCCTTGTAACATAGATTAACCACGATATGTTTAATAAAATCGTGGATATACAAAATATATATTTAAATTCGCGAAAACAATGGCTAGGCTAATAAAAACACGGCTAATTTTCGGAAGGGATGGAAGAAGCTTTTCGTGGTCATTCATAAATAAATATATTTAATAAATATTTATTATTAGAAAATAGGCTTAACAAAAAATTATATTGCCAACAATAAAAAAGTCCCCACTTTAGACTTGATAACTATAGATAGTTATTAAAGTGAGCGTTAAAACAGAAACCACCGAACTAAGACACGTGAAACTGCTGTAATTTACTGGTGTGCTTCGCAGGCAAACTCCGTCAACATGTAACTAGTAAACAATTGAGCAAATTAACTCTTAATATCTGTCCTTGTACAGCTGGATACCTGTTAGTGTGTTTATCTCTGGTGTTTCTGTCTCACAAAATCTGTTGTTGTTCACACGGTTGTTGTTGTCATCCACTCCACAGACGCAGTTTCCAAAAAGCGCATGCGCAATTCCGCAAATTCCGCAATATATCCGCGCGAATATATAAGCAGGGTTTCTTCCAGAGTTTAATAAAAAAAAAACTTTATTAATACTGTTGTAAATAATCTAATGATTGTTATTTTAAATGGTGTGCACCAAATGTATCAATATGTTATACAGTAAATGTAAAAAAAAAGGTTTCTTCCGGAAAAGAGCTGCAAGTAACTGACTGGTAAATTTGTTTGAAGTACATTAATATTGGCTTGATTTAATCTGGTAAGGTTGTAAGGTAAGGCTAGCCATATCTGAAGAGCGTTGTAGTGATATTTAAGTATGAGCTACATGTTCGTTAAGTTATGAGAGTATTTAAAACCTTTATAAAATAGTTGTGAAAATAACATATAATGCAAGTATTGCTGAATTTTAGAGATCGATCTGTCAGATGATGTACCAGCTTCATACTTATAATTTTTTCTACTATTTTTGTTTATGGCAGGGGTGCCCAAACGTTTTCTTATGGGCCACAAACCAAACATGATCAAGGGGTGTGGGCCGAAAGTAAATATACCAAACTGTAACACCAAAGTTTCCAAGAGTATTTATTTCCTAATTTTATAACTGATGGAGTATTTGAAAAAAAAAAACGTATAATGCATTTATTACAGTAAAAACATAAACAATGCCATTAATGACACAATGGAGTTCAATGCTGAATACACTAAGCTGCCACCTGCCTTTGCCTTGATTTACTCTGCGATGTCTTGTGCATTGCCCTCTATCCGTTGCGTGACAGTATTTACATTATTTTAAAATCAGATTCATTTACAAAACAAAACAAACAAAAGGTTACACTAAATTCAAAACGACTATCTTTGTCAAAGATATTCACTCCAACCACCTCCCCATCAAATGGGATGGTGGGCCAAATCAAAGGTTAGAATGGGCCAACTTTGACCCGCGGGCCCTAGTTTGGGCGTCTTTGTTTTATGGTAAACAGCATAGCATGTAGCTTTGGAGAGGTTAAAGAAATGTGTTTCTGTGTGCTTTCGTAGGGATCATCAGTCACCAACCTAAATGTCATATGTAGGAAGTAAGATTTTTTTTTAAGAATAGAGTGGGAGATTTAGACTAAGGAAGAGAAGGAGAAAAGGTTGTGCTAAAAACAGTCATGATTTCTGCACTCCTCGCAGGAAGAGGAGGAGCCTGACAGAGGAAACAGGAACTCGCATAGAACGCTATGATTCAGGATATCTGACTCTCTAAGTTTGCTAAATATGTTGTATTGTTCGGTTTATACAAAATACTCAATCATAACAGATTGTGATGGAGAGAGAGAGAGAGAGAGAGAGAGAGAGAGAGAGAGAG
>CAIGQW010052713.1:4919478-4936154 GCA_903798125.1 Danio choprae
TGTGTGTGTGTGTGTGTGTGTGTGTGTGTGTGTGTGTGTGTGGATGTTTCCCAGTACTGGGAAGGAAAATTAATGATTTATTTTACTTACTTTAATAATGTAATTAATTACCTTCGCCTAATTGAGTAAATTAACATTTTCATTTAGACAAAATATTTTATTAATTCCATTATTTAATAATTTATTAATAATTTTTTGTAAAGTTTTTATTTTTATTTAATATTGAATTAACTATGATGTATTTTACTTACTTTAATAATGCAATTACCAGTCTAATTAAGTAAATTAACAGTTTTAATTTAGATTATTTTCTCATTTTCATTATTTAATAAATAATTTAATCATTTAAAAAAAAAACTCTTTTAATTTGAATTCATTCAATATTTAATAAAATTGCTTCAAATTTAAATCAGGGATTTTATTTGCTGTATTAAATATGATTTATTTTACTTTTTTAAAATAATTTAATTACATTTAGCCTATTTAATTATTTTAAAACAATTCAGATTATAAAAATTAATTTTACTTACTTTAATAAATGTAATTACATTGGCTACAGTTAATTGAGTAAACTGACATTTTCAATTTAATTTAGACCAAATATTTTATTAATTGCATTATTTAATAAAAAATATAAATTATTTTAATATAGTTTTTATTTTAATTTCTTAAATTTTTTATTAAACACTATTAATTTTCATAATATAATTACATTTGGCCTAATTTAGTAAATTAACAGTTTCATTTTAATTTAGACAAATTCTTTAATTTATTTAATCATTATTTTAAAAACATTATTTTAATTCATTTAATATTTAATTACATTTCTTTCCATTTAAATCAGGAATTGTTTTGCTGTATTAAATATAAAAGTATTAAATATAATTTATTTTACCTTTTAAAAGAATGTAATTACATTAGCCTATTGTTTTAACACATTAGCCTATTGTTTTTCATTCTCATAAACAACCTGGATTTAAACTGATTTGTCAATGTATTTCTGTGTGTGTCCCCACAAGTATAGTAATACCAGTAAAGTTTGGCCTTTTGGGGACATTTATTTGGCCACCATGAGGAAAATGCTCATAGATCACACAGAATAAAGTATATTGAACATGTAAAAATGCAGATTGTTTCCTGTGAGGGTTGGTTTAGGGGTATTGTTAGGGTAGAGTGAAAGAATATACAGTATGTACAGTATATATTACGTCTATAGGAAGTCCCCATAAAGATAGCTGTACAAAGTATGTGTGTGTCTCACCCTTGCGGTTCATGCCCATCTGTAGGCACTTCTGCAGCCGGCAGTACTGGCAGCGGTTGCGCTGCTTGCGGGACATCTGGCAGTTCTTGTCTCTGTTGCAGCGATAGATGCGTTTGTTGCAGATACTGCGCTTGAAGAAGCCTTTACAGCCCTCGCAGGAAATAATACCATAGTGCAGGCCGGACGCTCGATCCCCACAGATCAGACACCAGCGCTCACTACCGTCATCTATAGAGAAACACACACAGCATTTCAACATTACAATCACCTGCTTGCTCTGTATATATTTATCTTTTTTCAAGAACTGGGGAATTTAAGGGAAGTATGCACTCTAAAAATGCTGGGTTGTTGTAACCCTACGTTGGGTCAATTGTAGCCAAACCAACCACTGGGCTTAAAAGTGCAATTAAAAACATTATTAATGTTGGGTTTGTCCATATTTGATCCAAAGTTGGCTTATAACAACGCATTGTTTTTGAGTATAGTAAATTAGCTTCTTCAGCTTTCTATGAAAACAATAAAAGGCAATATAGATGAATAGCGGCATTCTAAGAAATGCTGGGTTATTTAAATTGGGTAAAATATGGACTAGCCCAAACATTGGGTTAAATTTGGTCCTATTCATTTAATTAAAAATTAACCCAGCAGTTGGGTTAGTCTGTATTACACCCAGAATTGGGCTGTAATAACTGCATTTTTTAGAGTGTGGGTAAATGTGGAGGTATGAGGTTTTGCTCTCTTTGTGGAGATCAGATCTGAATAAATGGATAAAACTGGATAAATAATGTGAATACAAAATGCTGTGTCATGTTATTTTAATACATTATAATAATACAACATGTATTAAAGTATTATATATATATATATATATATATAGGGCAAATAGAATAAATAAAATATATTTAATAAATGAAAAAATTATTCCTCTCCTCATGAATTGTTTTTATATTAAACTTACTTCATAAACTTACTTACAATAAATAAAATAATAATTAGAATGTTCGAATAATATAATATAATGTAATATAAATAACGTTATACAAATTATCTAAATTAAATTCTATTAAAATGTTTCAACATATGGGCAATACGTTGGCTCAGTGGTTAGCAATGTCGCCTGACAACAAGAAGGTCGCTGGTTCGAGTCCCAGCTGGGTCAGTTGGCATTTCTGTGTGGAGTTTGCATGTTCTCCCCGTGTTCGAGTGGGTTTCCTCTGGTTTCCCCCACAGTCCAAAGACATGCGGTATAGGTGAATTGGGTAAGTTAAATTTTCCATAGTGTATGTGTATGAACGAGAGTGTATGGGTGTTTCCCAGTATTGGGTTGCAGCTGGAAGGGCATCCGCTGTGTCAAACATATGCTGGATAAGTTGGCAGTTCAATCCGCTGATGAATAAAGGGACTCATCAATGAATTAATACATTAACATTACTTTAAAAAAATAAGATAAGCAATATGTGGAAAAATATATTATTAAAGTCAAATAAAAAAAAGAATTATTACTAAAAAAAACAATGAAAAACATCCAACAAAGTAAATTAATAACCTATTTTGCTAGCATTAACACAGGAAGGCGAGAATGATGCATAAAGGTATCTCTGTGATGTCTGATAGTAGGTTAATCTGAGTTTACAGAGCTCTTGAAAATCCTAAAGTAAGTCAAATAAAGTCCTATAAGATCTTATCTAAAGCTCAGCGCAATAGACAGCAGGATTACGCAATTACATATCGACCAACACACACACACACACACACACACACACACAAACACACAAACACACAAACACACACACACACACGTAAAATCTTCTTCAGTCTCTCCATGTGTGAATGAAATGACTTGCAGCATCATGCGGTGTGACCCAGATTTATACAAACCAAAGACTGAGGCAAACCCAAAAAAACATCCTGATATTTGATACGATACACCCCACCTTTGGTAAATACAGGGTTCCCACTCTTTTGTGGACACCAAAATCAAGGACTTTTTAACTCACTAACAATTTTAAATCTAGCACATTTGTAATTCACACCCTCCATGCCATGAAAGTCCTTATTGTATTTAACATTTCACTTACACTTAAAGGTGCAGTAGGTGATCTGCCAAAATGCTAACCGGTTAGCATAATATCTTTGAAACACAGTCCCACCCCTGCCCTCGGCCCGACAATATTTAATTAGATGAATATTTTTTTTAGTTTTATGCGTTACCCAGAATATAAAAATACATATAAATACATTTAGATCATTTACTTTAATCATTACTATTGGAATGTGAAGAGACTTTCAACCAGCACAACAAAAAATGTTTCTGAAGACAATCACCTACTGCATCTTTAATATTTACACTAAATGTCAGTAATGATGTTTTAAACAGCCATGTTAAAAGAACTTTAATACAATTAGTTACATTTATTTCTGGTAATATTTAAATGGGCGCAGTGGCTCAGTGGTTCGCACTGTCGCCTCACAGCAAGGTCGCTGGTTCGAGTCCCTGTTGGCTCAATCGGCGTTTCTGTGTGGAGTTTGCATGTTCTCCCCGTGTTGGCGTGGGTTTCTTCCGGGTGCTCCAGTTTCCCTCACAGTCCAAAGACATGTGGCCGTGCTAAAAACTAAATTGGCCGTAGTGTATATGTGTGAATGTGAGTGTATGGGTGTTTCCCAGTACTGGGTTGCGGCTGGAAGGTCATCCGTTTTAGCCGGGACTCAAACCAGCGACCTTCTTGCTATGAGGCCATTGTGCTAACCACTGAGCCACCGTATCACCCGCAGAACACATTTAATCAAAAATAAAAGAAAGTTATTCTTGGATGTCCAATACAACATCTGGTAAAAATCACTTGATCAAACCTAGACTTCAAATTATTATTTTTTTCTTGCCTTATCTTCTTGTGTTTGTATGTTTATATATATGTATGTGTGTATATGTATGGGCGACATGGTGGCGCAGTGGGTAGCGCTATCGCCTCACAGCAAGAAGGTTGCTGGTTCAAGTCCCGGCTGGCCCAGTTGGCATTTCTGTGTGGAGTTTGCATGTTCTCCCTGTGTTGGCGTGGGTTTCCTCCAGGTGCTCCGGTTTCCCCCACAAGTCCAAAGACATGCGGTACAGGTGAATTGGGTAAATTGTCTGTAGTGTATGTGTGTGAATGAGTATGCATGTATGGATGTTTCCCAGTGATGGGTTGCAGCTGAAAGGGCATCCGCTGTGTAAAACATATGTTGGATAAGTTGGAGGTTCATTCCGCTGTGGTGACCCCAGATTAATAAAGGGACTAAGCTGAAAAGAAAATGAATGAATGAATATGTATGCATGTATGTATGTATGTATGTGTCTATGTAGGTATGTATATATGATAGAGTATTTTGTGTTATTATGTTTTGTTTCTATTTTTAGGTGTGATTTTTAACATTCTGTCAAGGATCTACAGAATTCAGGCACATTTTTCAGTAATGTTTACTAATGTGCATTACCCCTGTAAACAAATAAACTAAACTAAACTAAAATGGCCTCACGGTGGCGCAGTGGATAGCACGTTCGCCTCACAGCAAGAAGGTCGCTGGTTCGAGCCCCGGCTGGGTCAGTTGGCGTTTCTGTGTGGAGTTTGCATGTTCTCCCCGTGTTGGCGTGGGTTTCCTCCGGGTGCTCCGGTTTCCCCCACAAGTCCAAAGACATGCGGTATAGGTGAATTGAGTAAGCTAAATTGTCCGTAGTGTATGAGTGTGAATGGGTGTGTATGGATGTTTCCCAGAGATGGGTTGCAGCTGGAAGGGCATCCGCTGCGTAAAACATATGCTGGATAAGTTGGCGGTTCATTCCGCTGTGGCGACCCCAGATTAATAAAGGGACTAAGCCGAAAAGAAAATGAATGAATGAATAAACTAAAATGTATTACAACTGGGTTTGAAATTTGCTGGTGACCTGTAGAGGGAGCAGGTGAGCACAGGGGTCACAGAAAGGTCTTCTGAAAGCCTGAGTGTCGTAAACTGTACAGAAAGCACTCAACCTAACCCTGAACTCCACAGCCGTTTTACAGCCCTCAGGAAGCCTGCGTGTTGTAAGGGCACAGTATTGTTGAGGATCAGGTCAAACGCGGGTCAAACTTTATAGCGAACCACAACTGTGGAGCACACATTTTTAAAATTGAACTGGGTGACAGACACGTAAAACACACACACACACACACACACACACACACACACACACACACACACACACACACGTTCTCACTAATGCAAACTGCGTCTAATAACAGGATTAAAAATATGCAAAAAAAACACTGCTATCATGATGCAACAGATTTAATCACATTCTGATTAAGACTGATTTAAAAAAGCTCAATCTTAAAATCATTCATTCATTCATTTTCTTTTCGGCTTAGTCCCTTTATTAATCTGGGGTCGCCACAGCGGAATGAACCGCCAACTTATCCAGCATATGTTTTTACACAGTGGATGCCCTTCCAGCTGCAACCCATCACTGGGGACATCCATACACACTCATTCACACACATACACTATGGACAATTTAGCTTACCCAATTCACCTATAGCGCATGTCTGAACTTGTGGGGGAAATCGGAGCACCCGGAGGAAACCCACGCAAACACGGGGAAACATGCAAACTCCACACAGATATGCCAACTGACCCAGCCGAGGCTCGAACCAGCGACCTTCTTTCTGTGAGGCAACAGTGCTACCCACTGCGCCGCCCATCTTAAAATCAATGGAAAATAAAAATATACTAAAACTATGCCAACATGCAAATAAATAAGTTTAAAAAAAAAAGACTGATATATATGATATTGGACCACAAAATCTTAAGTCTTAAGCAGCAATAGCAAAAAAGCACTGTATGAGCCAAAAGTATTTAATTTTCTTTAATGCCAAAAATCAGGTAAAGGTCATGTTCCATAAAGATATTTAGTAAATTTCCTACTGTAAATATATCAAAACTCATTTCTTTATTAGTAATATGCATTGCTAAGAAATTTAAAGGAGATTTTCTCAATATTTAGATTTTTTTGAGCCCCTCAAATATTATTTCAGTCAAAAATTATTCTATTCTAACAAAACACACACTGTAGAGAATGCTTTCGTGTTGTCTTAACACAAATCGATTCAGTTAATTGATTTTACAAATTTAAGTGGATTGAACATGAAACAAGTAATTTATTCCTGGTATCTAAATTCTTGTTTTTGGAGCGTACATCAATGGAAAGCTTGTTTATTCAGCCTTTGTGTGTATAAAATTCAAGTATAAATCTCAATTTCCAAAAACATTGACACATATGAGTGGTTTTGTGGTCAAGGGTGATTTTTTTTTAACGTTGATTTACAGAAGACAGGCATTAAAATGACATTCAGAGTAACAATACACTGTAAAAAATGCTAGGTTCCACACAATCAATTTGTGTTGGGACAACACGAAGGAATTAAGTTAACCTATTAGTTTTTACAAATTTAAGTTGATTGAACATTAAGCAATTAAGTTGTCTCAAAAAAACTCAAGAATTGTGTCGCTTCAGCTTATTTTAAATAAGTAGTTTGAACAAACAGCAAATTTCATATTTTTGAGTGTAGTTTATATAACAAAAAACTCGTCACTTAGGGGACAATTTACCCAAAACTTTATGGTGTATTCACACTAGGTACAGTTGCCTTGAACTGTGCCGAAGCACCCTTGTCCCCCCACCTCTCCTCTCCCTGCACTCACACTGCATTTTACCTTCCGAACCGGAGCATGCTTACGTCATCGATGATGCCAGTGTTCAGTTTAACAGAAAGAGAAGCTCTCTCTCAGCACAGTGGACATTGCTTTAGTTATATCGTTTTGTATTATTTTTAGTCGTTTGGGATGCAGTGAAACGCAGTCAAATATTTTACCGAACAGATCCACAACTTTTGACGCTCAAAAATTATCATACAAGTCCTCATGCTGCACGTATTAGGAGGTTTGCTGAAGGTGCAGCTGACATGCAGTCAGGGGTTTGTATCTTTAATAAAGTATGACAGTTCGCGTTCATTGAAAAGTACGAATGATTAATAAATTCATATGAAACAGTCCCTTAAAAGTGACGTTGCATCTTTTAGTTTCGGGTTCAGGTACGCTTTGCATTCACACTACAAGTGTACCGCGCCAAAGCCCAACTGAACCGCGCCTGGGCCCTATTCGGAGCACTCACACTTGTCAAATGAACAGGCACGGTTCGGATAGCATAGCGTGAGTGCACCCTTAAACACAAAAGAAGATATATTGAAGAATGTTAGAAACCTGACAGTGACTTTCATCATACTTTTGCTTTTCCCTTTGCATGTCAATGATACAAATTTCAAACATTTTAAAATATTTTTTTATCTTCTTTTGTTTTCAACAAAACCAAGAAAAAAAAACTCAAACTGGTTTGGAACTACACTGTTAGACATTTTATTGTATTTTTGCAGTACTTTACTGACAGCATTGTTGCCAGAAAGTTACCGTAACTGCCACTTCACAGTAACTTACCTGTAATTGTGTTTTACAGTAGCAGGGCCCTACCGCAATTTCATTTTACAGTAAAATAGCTTAACTGCAACTTCTTTTTATGGTAAATTGCCCTTTACCACATTTACTACATAATTTTACAGTGTGACAATTTTTACAGTTATTTTACTGTAATTTATTTACACTACCAGTACAACACTTTTATTTTTAGTATTTACAATTGAATTTAATAAATTCAAAACAAGTCACGAATGTTGTCTTGCAACTGAGTAACAGTACTTGATTACTTTGATTACAGTAGATTACCGCAAATTCCTAATATGCAGTAAGTTACTGTAAAAGTTTTCAAATGAACCACAACGCAGTGCATATTTACAGTTTGTATGTGGTATTTTACTGGCGGTTTTTAAAATTGCGGCAAAGTCTAACAGTGTGGTCAAGGGAGAGTACTGTAAATGATGACAGAATAAACATTTTTGGGTGAACTATCTCTTTAAGAGTCATTTGACGACATATAAAAAGACTATTTAAAGATCACAGTGCAGCACCAAAATGCTCAAATGTCAATGAACTGTTATGCTGTTTTAAGGGATTTGATGTCACAGATGTCAAACAACTAAAAAACCATTGCTAATTTTATTTGATTGTATTGTTTAGTAGTCCATGACTGCTAAAAATCTTTATCATTGTGTAACGCATTTGATGTGCCATTTAAAAGCCCAGCAGGCAGTGTATTGTGCATACGGCATTCGGTAATCTTTGAACAAGCATTTGATTCTGCGCATCAGAAGAAGCTGTGGTTTGACAGCCAGCATGTAATGATGATTCTGGCTCATCTACTTCAGTTCACAGCACCAGAGGAAACAGCAGGAGCAGCAGATCCTCTGATTTCCCATCATGCCCCTGTCATTCGTCTCTCCGTCCGCTGTTCTAGATCTGTCAGTGTGTGTTTCTGCCTCCTGCATTTAGAGCCTTTTCCTTTCCCTGCCTTCTTGTTGTCTTTCTAGCTCTCTAGTTTGTTTATTATGCTAGCAAACCTCTGCAAATTGAGACAAAATTTGTGATATGAAATGTTATATACACTGATGTTTGTAAATTACACAGTATTTAACTGTAATGCACTGTTAACAATTTCCTGTAGAATCTACAGTAAATTACCGGCAGCAGTTCGCCATGAACTTACTGTAAATCAATTACAGCAAAAATACTGTATTTACATTTACAGCACCATTTATTTAGCTGTATTTACAGTATTGTATATCTTTACTGTAAAATATAGTCATTTTCACAATGCAACTTTAAAATACAGTAACATACTGCATAACTGTGCTACAGTAAAATACTGTGTAATTTACAAACATCATTAACAGTGTATGAACTGTATTTTACTGTAGGATAATTATGCAGTATGTTACTGTATTTTAAAGTTGCACTGTGAAAATGACTGTATATTTCACAGTAAAGACATACAATACTGTAAATACATATACAGCAAGAGAAATGGTGCTGTAAATGTAAATACAGTATTATTGCTGTAATCGATTTGCAGTAAGTTACTGGTGAACTGCTGTCAGCAACTTACTGTAGATTCTACAGAAAATTGTGAAAAGTGTACTGTAAATATATCTATCTGTAAACGTAACAATCTCATTCATTCTCATTTCGGCTTAGTCCCTTTATTAATCTGGGGTCGCCACAGCGGAATGAACCGCCAACTTATCCAGCATATGTTTTACGCAGTGGATGCCCTTCCAGCCGCAACCCAGTACTGACAAACACCCACACACTCACTCACACACATACACTATGGTCAATTTTGTTTATCCAATTCACCTATAGCGCATGTCTTTGGACTGTGGGGGAAACCGAAGCACCCAGAGGAAAACCACACTAACACAGGGAGAACATGCAAACTCCACACAGAAATACCAACTGGCCCAGCCAGTACTCAAACCAGCGACCTTCTTGCTGTGAGGCGACAGTGCTTACCACTGAGCCACCGTGCTGCCCAAATGTCAAAACCTATATCTAAATCTGTCTATAATTTAAATGCACATTAATGAGGCTTAATCTTTATACTGGTAAAACAAACAGCTGTTATTTTATATTTTTAATCTTAATCATTGTAAAAATGTGCATAATTTCAATGTAAAAAATATCTTATTTTCCTTTAATACTCTTGGGTAAATTATTTTAAATGACATTTTTTTATCCAATGGTTTGGTTTGTTCACATTTGACTAAAAGCTATATTGAAACAAAATAATACAAAACAGTTTTGGTATAGTCATTTTTTAAGATTCAATCGTGTGTACAGTACATTTGGTCTTGTTGAGAATGTTACAAAAAAGAAAATGTCATTTATTTTTATTCAGAAATAGTTTAGTTAGGACAGCACTAAGTGGAAATATCATGCAACTTTATGACATTTAAATATTATTTAATTATTTTCTAATAAAAATATATATATTTTAAAGTCGCAAAAATAAAAATACTCTCACCCATCACTTCACTGTTTGAGTTACTTTCTTAAAAAAAGATATTTTGAAGAAAGCTGGAAAGGGTAACCATTGAATTCCATAGTATTTTTTTTTCCTACAATGGAAGTCAGTGGTTACCGTTTTCAGCATTCTTCAAAGTATCTTCTATTGTGTTTAACAGAAATTCAAACAGCTTTGAAACCACTTGAGGGAGATTAAAACGTGAGCAACATTGATCTTTGGTTGAACTCTCCCTGTAAGTGCATTATTTTCATAATAAGTACACTTCTTTTAAAAGTATGGCCAACCCACTTATTGTTAACATTGAAGATTTACACTACAAATACCACTGTAGTAAATTTCACCCCATCAGTGGATTTAAACTCGACTAAAATCAGATGGTAGGAAGGATTTAAACCTGGAGTAAGCCCATCCAGCGTCTAGATCACTTTCTGGGGTTTTAGATATGCGTGTATGTTTCAATGCGTTGACCTAGTTAACACATGTTGTGTGAAAAAAATCACCACAGGCAAAGAGGATTGCAAGAAACCCAACCCCCTAGTGTCCGCAACGATTAGGAGGACAAATATCAACACAGAAAACAAACACATGCACACAAAACCATCCAGACAGGTGTGTTTTTTTGATAGCATCTGAAAGCGAAGCGCAACTAAACCGTGCAATTAAACCGTACTCCATAACTGCCCGATGGCATCTACCACATCTTCTTTGATCATTTTATCTTTCATCAATTATTCCCAAGAGTCTCCCGCCTACAACATCTCTCGCTTTCTGTTTTTGTCTCTCTCTCTCTCTTTCTCAGTCTATGAAAATAGACCAATCAGAAAGCTCCAATTCCAAACATTAGACCCCTCAGCCAATCAGAATGCAGCAACTCAATGCACATGGCCAGATTCGTAGAGACACATCAAATGGGTCATATATAGTTCATCTGAAATACGTCAAACTCACATCGAGGACGTGAGCCGTGTGGAGACTCATGCTGCAGTTTGAGGGATGGAGAAAAGAGGAGAGCAGGCGTTCCTTAGACGGTTAGACGACAATCAGCCAGCGTTGTTTATCTGATTGGGGTTGACGGAATTTGAGAGTCAAGGTAATTATGTCAAGGTAAGATTTTTTCTTTCAGTGTATTTGCAGTTGCTCTGGTTCAATTGTTCAGCTTCGTGCATTGTGACTCTGCACTAAGATCTACTTAAACCTGTTTTGCATATACAGTTGAAGCCATATTTATTAGCCCTCTTTTTATCAAATATCATTTATTTCAAAGTTATGCATAATAGACAAAGGCTTTTTTTCTCAGTATAATATTTTTTCTTCTGGGGAAAGTCTTATTTCTTTAAGTTTGGCGGAAATAAAAGTAGTTTTTATATATATTTTTGGCCTTAACTAATATGTACGTACACTGAAATTAGTCATTCTTTACATTGTACTTATGCTTGATTAATTACCTGCATGTAATTTCATCTGTAATTAATTTCTAAGAGCATTTGTAATTACACTATTGGCCATCCCTTACACCCAAAACCTAACGCTTAAGACCACCAAACCTGCTCCTAATCCCACCTCAAGAGCACCAGAAGTGTTCTGCAATACATTTTGAACACATCACGTACACTGTATTTATATTTTGATGTAAGTATAGGAGAGAGCGGGGATGAAAGTAATGTGGGATGAAAGTAACAAAGCGATTTTCTCGAAGCCCTGACAACATTTGATTTCCAGGCTATAACAGCACATTCAGCATGAAACCCTTGATGGAGCTGTCAAGTATCAGCTGGTTTCGGGATTGTGTCCCGCGGTTAGCTCCGCATTTCTGTTTTTAAGTGCGAAAAGTAAATTATTGTAGTGGTTCTTTTTTCCTCATTACAAGTTGTGTTTCTCTTTTCATGTGTCACACTAATGCTCAATATACAGGTTATTTAGTGCAGTAACACATTCTTGAGCTTGAAATGTCTGAGTTTTTGAGTTTAAAAGTAAATCAGGTTTAAATGGTAAAAGTTCCTGTGGGGATGAAAGTAACACTGTTATTTATGTCCCACTGCTAAAACACAAACCTTATTTTTCACTTCCACATTAGAGTTTGCAGTGTTTGAATGCAGATGTTTTAAAAAATGAATGCATATTGCCAATATTAATAAAACAATATTCAAAAATGTTTGGAAATTATAACATTTTGCATTGTTGGGTCGCTTTTGAAACATCTGATGGAGCTGAAATGTAAAATGAAAACGCTGTTTAATATTGTTTTGCAAAAATAAAGGACAAAATATGTTTGCAGTGAACATTAACAAGGTCATAGTCAGATATATTTAAAATAAACAAGATTAAGCCAGTAAATCTAGCAAATATTGTTGTGTTACTTTTGACCCACCTTTGTGTTGCTTTCATCCCTGCTGACGGGGTCAACAATGTGCAACTTTTGATTAAAGTGGAGTTATACTGGAGTTGTTCTACACTGATAACACCTGATTTTGATAGACCACTGTTGTGGGTTAGTAACCACAGCAAATATATATTTGTGCTAAAAAGATTATCTTTTAAAATTAGGTTTTTATGACAACTGTTACTTTCGTCCCCGCTCTCCCCTATAGTAGTTAAGGCCACTTAATAAAAAGTAGGACCATATTTTTTAAACAATGTTAAGGTCAACATTATTAGTTCTCTTAAGAAGTAAATGTTTATGATTGTATACAGAACAAACCACAGTTGTCCAATTACTTGCCTACTTATCCTAACTAAATTGCACTTTAGGCTGGATACTAGTATCTTGCAAAATAAGTAGAAAAATATTGTGTACTGTCATCATGGCAAAGATAACCGAAACTAGTTATTAGAAATTAGTTATTAAAAGTATTATGGTTAAAAATGTGTTGAAAAAAACACTTGGGAAATATTATAATAAAATAAACAAAATAATAAAAATTTCACAGGAGGGCTAATACTTCTGGCTAGTATTTGAATGATCGCTTATGGAAATGGTTAGAATCGTACTACATTAAAAAAAAAGGAACAAGAGTATCTGTGTTAAATATTACAATGTTATAAAAAGTATTATGGCATATGTGTTTAGACATGTGGGATATATATCATATTACTGAATGTTTACCATGGTACTTACATCAAATAATACCAAAAAAAAATTAAATGTTTGTTTAAATATTTAAATATTCCACAGATTGACTTGTTGATAGTACTGATTGATCTCTTTAGTGGTGTACACATTGTACACTATCAAAAAAGCATGGTAATACTATAGTATTTATAATGTATAATCTAAAGAAAACCATAATAATACCATATTACTTACACATACATTATTATACATTATGATGAAAAACCTGACAATATGGCAAAACAATAATATCATAGTACCCAAAACAATTTTAATTATAATACCATGGTAGAAAACAAAAAAATATGGCAATACCATGGTATATAAAAAACAAACAATATGATAATACCATAGTATTTGAAAGATACTCTAAAAAAAACAATGGTACATATAAAAACCATAGTAATACCATGGTATTTTGTTATAAATCATGTTGAAAAGCCCTAAAATATGGCAATACATAACAAAATAATACCACAGTATTTAAAAATTATCATGGTGGTATATAATACTATGAATACTATACAGTAATACTATGAATAACATGGTAATATCATAGTATTTAATAGATTTCCTTAAGATAATCTATTAAAGTCTATGACATTACCATGTTTTGTAGTTGTAATACAAGGGTACATAACCAACAATTATGACAATGACAAAGAATATGGTAATACTATAGTATTTTAGTATTTAGTATTTTAGTATATAGGATACTCTAAAGAAAATTATATATGTGTAACGCCATAGTATTTTGAAATACATCATGGTAAATAAGCTGAAAATATAGCAAATGCATAAATAAATATTAGTATTTTGAAATAAAACTGCAAAATATGTTAATACCATAGTATTCAATGTATTCTCTTAAAGAAAGTCATGGTACATATAGTGTAATACTCACGGTAATCCCAAAATATATAAATAAATGAATAAATGTAGCAATACCATAGTAAAGCATATTATACACACAGAGAAGCCTCTCAACGATAGTAAAGCTCTTTCACATGATAATAATATATCATTATATTTATTTTTCAATGAAAATCAAATGAAGTAAAAGCATATTATTTTCAATCTCAAGCCAGGCTAGAATAAATCAGAGTGCTTGTGATGTGCAGCTATGTACGCTTTAGCAGTTTTAATTTGAATGAATGCCACGAAAGACCACCAAACAATAGCAGATGATTGCAAGCACATACTTTCACTCTAAACATTAAAATACACTTTCTTTGAGCATCTAATAATAATTACAGGCTATAACAGCAGCGTATAATAACACAATCTCTCAGTGTGATCTAAGATTACAAGTGCTATATATCACAACTACATTTCTTCACTGTTAAAGAATAACACATCGACCTTTATAAGAACATTTTTAGCAAATCTAACAGCAAAAGTCTGCATTTTTGACAAGTTTGGGGGGTTGCAAATACACAGCTGGTGCATTCTGGGAACATTCAACGCTGTCGGTGAGTTTGGATGCATAATAAACCATCGACCGTTGGCTGTGCCCTGAGTTTACCACATACTACGCGCATCAACACTCTCCACTAGCACTTTCTACCCAGCAGTGCTTTCCCTGTTTTTTTACGGCTGCAATATACATTCATTGATGTCGTTGGGTTTCACATGCGAGCGACTCACTGACCAATGAGTGCAAACTGCAGTAGGAACAATGAAACAACATCTGGTTAATTAGCTGATGATATGACGGCAAAATAAACCTCTCAGATCTTCAATGAACTGGCACAGGTAAGTGCTGTAATATTTTTGTTCAGTTCAAATTCATATAATTGTTGATTCAGATCCGATCAATAACAATGTTGAAGTTTGGCGTTGTACTCATTAGTAAATAACAGCTATAACACCAAGAGAGTGGAGTTAATTAAGCAAATTTTCAGTAATGAGTAGAATGCAGCCAAACTTCACAACATCAACATTGTTATTGATCTGATTTGAATCAACAATAATATGAACTTAAACTGTGTTGAACGAACAATACTTAAACAAGAGCTGATTTCAAGCTGAAACTGAATTGGTTTCTTTATTTTCACGAAATTTACATCATGTAAAAACTAATTGTCTTGTTGTTATTGTTGTGATACTGCTTTGAAGCAATCTTTACAAAGGACTATAATATATAAACATAATATATGTATTAAAGTTCCAACCAATTTTTGGCTGCCGAAAATTATCAATATATTATTAATGGGTTTTATTCAGTGCGCTGCACCATAGCTTTTTTTTGACCATTTTTCTCTTTTGGTCAAAAACTGAATATGCCATTTTTGTATTAAAGAAATAGCAAAAATTAGAAGAAAGGGAGGTGTAGAAAGGCAGTGAAAGCCCAGACAGCAGCTGAAATCTCTCAGTAGTTCTTCAGCAACCCTCTGCCCTTCCTCAGTGTAAATGAATATCAGCTGCTTCAGTCCAACGTCTACATTAGCAGGATGATGAAGATGAAACCAGTGGGACATTTCAGCAAGACAATGATGCAAAACACAGCCAAGGAAACTCTCAAATGGTTTCAGAAAAAGAAAATAAAGCTGCTCGAACGGCCCAGCAAATCACCTGACTTGAATCCCAATGGAAAATACAAAATAAAGATCAGATTTGACAGACGAGAGCCACAGAACCATCAAGATTTTTACACTCTGTTGAAGTCTGTGAAAAACTCACACCTGAATAATGCATGTGACTTCATTCTCTATACGAGAGGCATCTTTAAGCTGTATTAAACACATTTCAGTAGTTCAGTACTTTCTCCTTGTGTCATTTCATTGTTATTACACACAACTCATTTTTCAGATTTTGTTGGTTTTTTATTATTGTATTGTTTGAATTTTTACCAAAATCGGGTTCAATTCCATGTCAACAGCTCCTTTAGAAATATTATTGCCAGGAAAAAACATGACGTATTCAATACTTATTTTCCTGGCAGTATATTATACATAGTACTTTTATAACCAGTATGATACTGTTCATTTATCATATCCATGTACCATAATATTAATTTCAAAAAATATGTTAACACCAGAGTTGTGATATATACCATTGTATGGAATGATTACTTTAATACACTACTACATATACTTATAACACTACGGTAAAACTGAAAACAAGCGAAATAACCAAAATACCTTCAGCCAATCAGAGCTCTCCAAGTCCTGCCTATTTACATAATGAGCCTGACTGCTGACCTAACTTTGACTCCACTGCCACAGAGAGTGAAGGTGAAGTCAGCAGTGTGTGTGTGTGTGTGTGTGTGTGAGTGAGAGAGAGAGAGAGAGAGAGAGAGAGAGAGAGAGAGAGAGAGAGAG
>CAIGQW010052713.1:4936164-4949439 GCA_903798125.1 Danio choprae
GAGAGAGAGAGAGAGAGAGAGAGAGAGAGAGAGAGAGAGAGAGAGAGAGAGAGAGAGAGAGAGAGAGAGAGAGAGAGAGAGAGAGAGAGAGAGAGAAATGCTCTTCCGCTGCTTTTACAGCTTAATTGGCCTCTCACATAAATCAAGGGCTTTCTCTAACAATGTTCGACCCTGACTTGTCCAGCTTTTACAACATCATGTATGCATGTATCACAGAAGGACAACATAAAACCAGGAGCTCCTGAACTGGTCCTGACCTCTACACCGAACACGTCCTGAACCAGAGAGAAACAAAGCTGCTCTACTGGTCAACGTGAAGAACTGCAGGCATTTTAATACCTTCTATCTTCAAGATTGCAGAAGTAGAACTCTTTTAAAGGGATAGTTCACCCAAAATTCAAAAATGTAGCCAGTATTTAATCTCCCTCAAGTGGTTCAAAATTTTTAAGTTTCTTTATTCTGTTGAACACAAAGGAGATATTCTGAAGAAAGCTGAAAACCTGTGACCATTGACTTCCATAGTAGAAATAACAAATACTATGGAAGTCAATGGTTACAGGTTTCTAGCTTTCTTTAAAATATCTTCTTTTGTGTTCAACAGAAGGAAAAAAAACTCTTTGAAAGATGTAAAGGGTGAGTAAATGATCATCTTCATTTTTGGATGAACTATCTGAACCTGGTTTCTCTCAAGGTCTCTCGGGGGGGGGTTTTCCTTAAATTTCGTCAATTGGTGAGTTTTGTTCCTTGCCACTGTCGCCACTAGTTTGCTTGGTTTTGGGACTTGTGGAGCTGTGCATCGATGGATTTGCTCTTCAGTGTTTAGACTTTCAACAGTGAAATTTAAACCACACTGAACTGAATTATTCACATGAATAATTCCACATGAATTACAATTGAATTGAACTATCCCTTTAAGAAGGCTCAAGAAAAAGCACAGCCTATAATATTCAGTATTTAGTATGATGTGAATTTGAGACACAGAGCGCAGGAATGAGTGTGTGATTTGGCCATTAGGGGGCAGGATGGAGATTATTGAGTTTTTCCTTACCCGTTTCGTCCTGCAGGGAGTTTTCTTCATAAAAACCTAAAGAGGAGAGGGGAAGAGAAAAAGAGACTATTAGAAAGATGTTATTTATGTGGAATTACTTCTAGAAAACATTTACATGTACTCATTTTGTACGCTTTTATCTGGCTTACAAGTGAGGATAAAAAAAGCACTTAGGATTTTCAGAGTATATAAATGCTATAACAAGTCTTTATTTATTTGATTTATTAATTTATTTCTCCCTCCGATAATACTGAAAAGAGAGAGTGTGTACTACAAGTGTTTTGCAAAAGCATAATGATATTACTATTATTCATTCATTTTCTTTTCAGCTTAGTCTCTTTATTAATCTGGGGTCGCCACAGCGGAATGAACCGCCAACTTATCCAGCATATGTTTTACGCAGCGGATGCCCTTCCAGCTGCAACCCATCACTGGGAAAAATCCATACACACTCATACACTACGGACAATTTATTCACTGTGCTGCCCTACTATAATTCATATTATCATTTATTTAAAAAAAAAAAAGATTTTTTGATAATACAAAATCTACACTGAAAAAAAAAAACTTTCATTCAGAAATTGCAAATGAATTTAAAAATAAAATTGATTCAGCAAGTAAAAATTTTTATTAGCTTTTATCTCTAATCTAGTTTGATTACATTTCATTGTAAAACGTACAGACTCCAGTGATGTTTGTTTTATTTACAATGCCAGAAAATACTTTAACTGCACTTTTTCTAATACGATACTATTATTTTTAATACAATATATAATAACTTTATTAATAGCCATTTTCCCTGAAAAGCTAGTCAAACTCCATTAAAGGGGTAGTTCACCCAGAAATTAAGATTCTGTCAGCATATACTCACCCCGTTGGACACAAAAGATTTTATTTTGAAGAAAGCTGGAAACCTGTAACCATCGACATCCATAGTATTTATTATTCCTACTATGGAAGTCAATGGTTACAGGTTTTCAGCTTTATTCAAACTATCTTCTTTTGTGTTCAGCAGAGGAACGGACCTTATAAATAACACTTGAGTGAGTAAATAGTGAGTCAATTTTCATTTTTTGTGTGAACTATCCCCTTAAATTCCTTCAAATAAACATGTTTTATGCATTTGATCATGACGTTTCTCGTAAATGTTTCTACAATGAACACACACTCATCAGATCACCATCAGATCAAGAGGAACTTTAAAACAAAGGCTCTTCTCTGTCTTCAGACGACTCTTCTTCTGTTATCTATCACTCATATCCATCTGTCCACTCGTCTCACTCCTGTCCCTCAGGACAGGGCCCCTGCGACCCCTCACCAAGCGACACGTGTGTGAGTGTGTTTGTGTGTGGGTGTGCTGAGTGTGAATGTGCACATGAGTGTGCATAAATGTGTGGTCGTGTTTGTGTATGCATGTGTGTGTGAGTGTGTACTTGTGAGTGTGTGGTTGTGTTTGTATGAGTACAAATGTGTGTGTGAGTTTGTGTATGTATGCGTGTGTGCTTGCATGTGCGTATATGTGCGTGTGTGAATGTGTATGAGTGTGTGTGAGTCAGTGTATGGTTTTGTATTTGTGTGTGTACATGTGTATGTGCGTGTTTGTGTATGCATGTGTGAGTGTGTGTATACGAGTATGCGTGTATGAGTTTGTACTTGTGTGAGTGCAAGGTTGTGTTTGTGTGTGAGTATATGTGTGCGTATGATTGTTTGTATTTGTGTGTGTGTATGTGTATAGTTGTGTGTGTGAGTTTGTGTATGCATGTGTGAGTGTGTATATGAGTGTGTGTGTATGTGTATGTACTTGAGTTAGTGTAAGGTTGTGTTTGTATGAGTGTATGTATGTATGAGTGTGTACTTGTGAGTGTGTGGTTTTGTTTGTATGAGTATGAATGTGTGCGTGAGTTAGTGTATGTGTGCTTGTGTGTGCGTATATGTGAGTGTGTGAAAGTGTATGGTTTTGTATTTGTGTGAGTGTATGTGCGTGCATGGTTGTGTTTGTGTTTGAGTATGAATGTGTGTATGAGTGTGCATGTGAGTGTGTGGGAGTATGAATTTGTGTTTGTGTGTGTGTGTACAAGTGTGTGCTTATGTGAGTGTGTGAAAGTGTATAAGTGTTTGTGAGTGAGTGTACGGTTGTGTGTGTATGAGTGTGCATCATGCATGTATGTGTGAATGTGTAAAAGTGTGCGTCTGAGTATATGGTTGTGTGTATGCATATGTGCGTGTATGAGTGTGCTTGTGAGTATGAGTGTGTATGGTATGTGTGTTTGTGAGTATGTATGACTGTGTGTGCATGTCTGAGAGTGTGTATGAGTGTGCATGGTTGTGTGTAGGTGTGCGCATGTTCGTGTGTGTGTGTGTGTGTGTGTGTGTGTGTGTGTGTGTGTGCGCGTGTATGTGTGTGTGTATATGAGTGTGATCTGTTGGAGTCTCTGACAGCTGTGGGGTTTTGATCTGCCACACGCAGGGCTGCTTTATGGCATATGGTGGATCTGGACACACACACTCCTGCAGCATCATCTAACAGCAGCCAGTGCTCGCCGTCTGCTTCTGGACCACACACATTTCTTCACTGCACTCATTGGACCAGTAAGCGATGGTATTTAGATATCGGCTGATGTTAAACAGGATAATATATATTCAGTTCTGCTCAATGCACTGCAGCTGATATTGCCTGTAATCTCTTTAGTAGTTCACTGAAATGGCCTTTTAGATATTTAAACCACATGGGCTGTTGAATGTTTGATTCTGATAGGCTGGTGAATATTTGCAAGCGTGCCGTTATTTTCACATAAACACACTGCTAAAGTAGTTCCAGGCAGATGTTGAGTGCATTACAGCTCCATATATCACTAAGCTGAATTCATTCATTCATTTTCCTTTAGCTTAGTCTCTATTTCAGAGGTCGCCACAGCGGAATGAACCGCCAATTAGGTGTGTATGGATTGCAACCCACAGTTTGGAATGCGCGTGACCCGCAGATTAATAACTATTCTTGAATATGTAGGTTAATCCAACATTTATAACAATTGCAGAGAGATCGCCTCCCGCGTCATTCAAATCACGTGTATGAAAGCATTTTGTCTTCCCTGTAAAATATAATGACGACGGAAAAAGTTGTGGTGGGACCTAAATGCTTTCTTAGGTTATTAATTAAAGGTGTTTTCTGTCACTGTTTGTTTAGCCTGCATTAATGCATTCAGTGTAAAGCTGCACAATTAAACATTAAAAGATCGGGATCTCAATTCAAACCCGCGCAACATGAATGATAAATGATAAGGATTTGCATTTGTTTATTAATCCTTCAAAGCGCTGCATTCAAATCTGCGTTTGATCGAGAGAGATTCAGTTTTTACACAGTTTTTAAGTTAGTTACAAACAATTAAATAACACAGAAGTACTGGGAGAACAGTTTATAGTTCAGATATGAACACTGATGTTTATGGTAAAATCACCGTTTAATGGAACTTGACGCTGGTGAATGTTGTAGCAATTACATTATTTAACCAATGGGTGGCGACAAACAACCATCAAAATTATGTCGCTGAATAGGTTTTTTAAAAATGATACACCTATAATGAAACATGAAGTTTTATGTGTGAATTGTTGAATCATTAATTGAAAATAAATATGATACGTTGTACAAGATGTTAGATTTTTATATTTAGCATTATCAGCAACAGTATCATAGATCATATTGAATATTTTCCTTTATTTTGAGCTGGTTCTTTCTTGATTTGTATTTGTATTAAAATGACAGGTTGTAAGTTCTGTTGGGCAAAACCAATGGTTTTTGCAGTAATATTTTTGTATAAATGGAAAGCAACTGACATTTGTCTCCTCCCTTTTTGGCTGATCTGAAAAATGGTCCGATCCGCGACTCAAAAACCGTAGTGTGATCCGAACCATGAGATTTGTGATCCATTACTCCACTAACCACCAACTATTCCAGCATATGTTTTACGCAGCGGATGGCATTCCAGCCGCAACCCAGAACTGGGAAACACTACGCTGAATGATTTCATAAATTTTTAACTAAAGTTAACAAAGTTTTATCTGTAAAAAAAAATTGTCAATGCGCGAATAAACATGGTGGACTTTCAAAAATAAAGAAAAATCTTATGCAGTTGGAATGAGCAAGTGCCAAATATCTACGCATCCTAACTAATCCATTAGGGAGGAGAGCGCTCTAGATGATCATTGATGTAGGAGCTGATGGTTGTGAACGGTCTAGAATTGGTTCAGTCATTTTTAAATACTTCATACCCTACAACAGGCAAAACTTAAAACAAAATCAAAGATTTAGCATAAGAAGTGTAGCACCATGTTCAAACTACATGCGACGCCTCCACATGCGATAAAGGAGTTTTATCCTAACCCTCCGCAATGGCAATGCGCAAAATTTCTATTTTAGAAACCATTTCTATTTCTGCGATGTCACAAGAGCATATATTACTAAGATAATTACCACCTCAGGTACAGATTATGTGCTTTATTCAGTGTTAAATGCTACCAATGACTATGTTTACATGGACATCAGTAATTGAATTATTTGCCTTAATCTAAATAAGACAATAAGGTGTTAATTAAGGTGTTTACATGAATCACTTTTTGAATGTTCCTTTCATGATCCTGTTTTACATGTTATAGCACATATATCGATTAATGTCATTGCGTCACCGCACTATCCAACGTTTCCTCAGGAGTTTCATGTAATTTCGGGTGTTTCATTTGAAATTTTTTGACTTTAACTGCAGTTCGGCAGTTTCACTTTCATTCAGGAACATTCATTCATGCCCCCGTGGCAAAGTGAAGTATTGGATCCGAGTATGAAGTAAAGACTGGTAGAGGAGTGTTGTTTTAATGGAATTTGATACTGCACGGCGAATGGAAAGAAAAAACCTCCGCATTTCGCAATGTGTGTGTCTGTGGTCCTTCACTGACTCGGTAGGTGCAGAGAATAGTGTCAAACAGCCATGTGTCTATACACTATCCTGTCGCAAAATGCGGCGAAAATCCAACACCATAGTATTAGTATGATTGCAGTGTTTACATGTTTGTACTGCACTTCAGTAATGCGACTAAATAGGCATGCTCCACATGTCTTAATAGTTCAGATTTAACCACTGATGTTTATGGTAAAGATTAAAATCACCGTCATATGCATTTAACGACGCTCAAATTAAAATGAAAGTTGTATGCAGTAATTACATTATTTAACCAAAAGTTGGTGACAACCAGCCATCAAAAATATGCCACTGAATAATTCTTCAAACAAGATCATCTAGCAATGAAACATGAAGTTTTATGAGTGAGTAACTGAATCATTTATTGAAGATGAGACTAAAAATATGGGTTGTACAAATGATAATGTTAGATTTATACATTTATATTTTTATAGCATTATCAGCAACAGTAGTGGTAACAGTGAATTTTTCACAGTAGTGAATATTTTACCATTTATTTTTATTCAGCTGATTATTTCTTCATTTTATTTTTAATAAAATTACAGGTTCTAAGTTCTGTTTGTTAAAACCAATAGTTTCTTGCAGTACTGTTTTTGTAATAAATGGAAAGCAAATTACATTTGTCTCTTCCCCTTTTGGGCTGATCCGAAAAATGGTCCAATCTGTGACTAAAAAACCATAATGTGATCCGAACTATGAGATTTGTGATCCATTACACAACTAGTCATGTGGCGTCGCGTGCAGACAGACAAATTGCTTGTCACTGGAATCTTGTCGCGTTTTGTTAGGACACGGTGTAATAAACTACAAACAGGAGCTTGTTTGATGACTAAAACCTGTTTGTTTTGAAATACAGCATAGTAATCATTGTATAAATGAGATAAATTACTCCGTTACATTGAAATCTTTTACTTCCACAAAAAGTTATTTATAGTGGAAAAGGATGGTTCTTTAATGAACTTTTCACTAAAATGATCTTTGGGGAAGCAAACAAAAAAAAAGTTATTTTACCATAGTGAAAACCTTATTTTGTCTCTTCCTGCACGTTTATAAAGAGTGTACTGTTCTACATTAGAATGCGTATAGGACAAACACACACTCAGGCATGCATATAGGCAGGTATAGATCCACACAAACACACACACACACGCACCCCTCCCCCTGTCCAGATGCCTTCTGTTCCCCTCGGCTGAGTGAGTGTGAGGAGCTGTACAGATGTAGTGCTGAAATGTAACCTGAATATCCATTTATTTTCAGTTTTCCAGAGCTTCATCATTCAGATCCAAGGACACGAGATCCCAGCCGACCCCCATCACCTCTGCTCATCACAATATGTGTGTGTGTGTGTGTGTGTGTGTGTGTAAATCTACACTCAAATGACATTTAAGCCTACAATCAAGACCTGCACTGTACACGGAAAATAAGGAGCAAAAGTTGGATTTACTTAAAAATATTTAACTATTTTCACTTAGTAATATCAATATTACAGATAATGAAGGAAAACCTGTTGTTTATGGTTATTAGTTTTTATGATTTTTACTTTTTTTCATTTAATTTTTGTACTTTTTATGGAGTAAATATTGCAGTTTTAATTAATAGATGGTTAATTATTTTTTATTTGATTATTTTCTGTTTTCAGTTTTTTCTGTTTACACTTTGAATTGAATGTTTTATCATCCTTTGTTTTATTCGAATTTTAGTTTTCATTATTTTAATGTTGAACTAAATAAATGTAAAAAAATATTTCTAAGCGAGGTGACACAGTGGCTCAGTGGTTAGCACTGTCGCCTCACAGCAAGAAGGTTGCTGGTTCAAGGCCCGACTGGGTCAGCTAGCATTTCTGTGTGGAGCTTGCATGTTCTCCCCGTGTTGGCGTGGGTTTCCTCCAGGTGCTCCGGTTTCCCTCACAATCCAAAGACATGTGCTGTAGGTGAATTGAATAAACAAAATTGGCCGTAGTGTATGAGTGTGTGTGTGAATGAGTGTGTATGGATGTTTCCCAATACTGGTTTGCGGCTGAAAGGGCATCCGCTGTGTAAAACATATGCTGGAAAAGTTGGCGGTTCATTCCGCTGTGGCATCCCCTGATGAATAAAGGGACTAAGCCGAAGGAAAATGAATGAATGAATATTTCACCCCAGCTAAAAGTAAATTGAGTTTGCACCTTTATTTTTATGGGTGCTAAAAGATTTTTCAATTCACCAGCATCATGCCATCAGATGAGGCCTTTCAATTACACTGTTATGAGCTTTGATTATAAAGTATATTTCAGAATATATATTATTTAGAGCTGCATAGGTGAGAGTACAGTTTGAATTAATCCAGAATCTCTGCATGACGCATTAACATTACAGTATGGCTCTTTTGACATTATCCTTAACATAATAAGCCTTTGCTTTCATGTGTCAGACCAGATGAAAAGACCCTCAGGAGCATAAATGTCACATCCAAAATGTCAGGAGCCCTTCACTTAAAAATGAGTCTATAGGTTTTCATACTGCAGACTGTAGACTTTTGCAACCGGTTGACATATTAGCAATAAAAAAAGTGAGCAATACATGTAAATACTTACATATAGCCCCAGTTTTAATAGCAATGTTATTTTTAAAAAATCTTCCTTTGAATCATTTTAATTTAATTTAAAATGCAGTAAATGCATGTTCTAATGTAAAATTGATGTAAAAGCTAAACAGTTGGGGTCAAGCCAGTCTACCTGTTCAACATGGTCAGTCATCCTGGTCTCCATGGCAACAGGAGGGTCAAAACAAGGGGTCATGGAATGGCCAGCAGCGAGAGAGGTTTATGAGCCCTCTGTGTGTGTGTGTGGGTGGACAGGAAGTTTATCTGCAGTGTTTATAACGTGTGTTTGTGTGATTGTTTATTTCGGGTGGAAGGGTGACAAAGCTCCAAGACTAAATCTCAATTAAGCGCGCACACACACACACACACACACACATTAACCTAATTGTGCAATCAGTGACCGACATTTAGCTTGTTTCTCTTGCTTGATATTTAAAGCTGTTTAGTCATCAAATATCAAAGGTAATTAAGTGTAAATACTAATTTTTTTATTGAAAGTGCACAACGTTATTAGTTAACTAAAGATAAAAACCATAAACCAAAATAATGTTTGTTACTTAAAATAATTTTTCAAAAGTTACATTTACAAAGCAACATTTTTGCGAAGAAAAAAAGGATTTGATTATATTTGGGATTTTATTACGATGTCAAATAATTACATTTTTTACTTAATGTGCTGTTCTAAAACAACTAAAACTAAACATGCGTACAAACTATAGAGATACTTAACAAATACAAACAAAAATGACAAAAACTAATCAAATAAAAACCAAACAGAAAACATTTAAATAAAAATGCAACCTATAAATATAAATCAAACTGAAACTAAACAAATACACTGCAAACAGATACATGTTGGCATCTCCTCTCTCTCTCTCTCTCTTTCCGCTAAGGTCAGCAAGAGGAGAAAGGTCACTCAGAAGTGAAAGGTCAAGGCTGCTGATTACAGTTGTATTCTGGTATGTGCAGTGACCAGTCCAGCGCTGCTATGGCAACACTGATCAGCTAGACTTAAGTTGTGTCCCAAATGACATGCAATACACCAGAGTATCCACTTACACACTATAAAGTCTACTCACACACTATACACTCAGCCATTAAGTGTATGAATCTTATAAGATCATTTTGCCATTCATCATCATAGTCTGAAAGCCCTGCACCCTCATTTACATATTTTAAGGGGTTAAAGGGATAGTTGACTCAAAAAAGAAATTGCAGTCATCATTTACTCGTCCTCCACTTGTTCCAAACTTGTTTTTCTGTTGGGCACAAATAAAGGCATACTGAAGAATGTTGGGAAAAAAACAGCCATTGACTTCCATAGTATTTGTTTTTGTTCTTACTATGGATTTAAATGGCTGCTTTTTTTACTAACATTCTTCAGAATATCTTCTTTTGTGTCCAACAGACTGAAGAAATGCATACAAGTTAAGACTGATGTGAGTGTGAGTAAATGATGAGGCAATTGTCATTTTTGGGTGAACTGTCCCTTTAAGGTGTCAGATTTCACACTTTGATTTTTCAGTTTAATAAGTGCATCATGTGGCGACACGGTGGCTCAGTGGTTAGCACTGTCGCCTCACAGCTAGAAGGTCGCTGGTTCAAGTCCCGGCTGGGTCAGTTGGCATTTCTGTGCGTAGTGCATGTGTGTGAATGAGTGTGTATGGGTGTTTCCCAGAACTGGGTTGCAGCTGGAAGGGCATCCGCTGTGTAAAACATATGCTGGATAAGTTGGCGGTTCATTCCGCTGTGGCGACCCCTGATGAATAAAGGGACTAAGCCGAAGGAAAATGAATACATTTCTCAGTTTAAAAATTGCACGTTTTCTTTTTTGAATCTTCAGCTTAAAAATACAATGAATTAGTGCAAAATTATGCAAATTCTGAGGCACTTTTGATGTAACAGTTGAATTTACAAGAGCATTTTTTTGAATTACTGTTATGGCTTTTTCTTTATCTATGTAAAGCTGCTTTGACACAATATATATACTGAAAAAGCACTATAAAAAGATGACTTGACGAGGTTGCATCAAAACTGAAATGGTTTCATGCATAATTTGTATTTATTGCTGTGAGTGTACAGTATATCTGTGCCACCCAGATGCTGTGAACTGTGAAATCTTGAAGTCCTGCAAACATTTGTGTTTTGCGAAAAAACAACAACAAGCTGTTCATCTAAGATTGTGTGTGCTTCGACACTAACAAAGTATTGAACTGATGGCTTTATATACTTATAATAACAAGCATATTTAGCACAACTTAAACTGACAAATAGTTAAAGGCTAGTGCTTTGAGCGATAGTGTCTAAATATAAAGATTAAAAATAATGAATTAGTAGTTTGGAGATGCACTGTGTTCCTTAAATATCATTTCATATGTCTTAAAATGGGTGACGCGGTGGTGCAGTGGGTAGCACAATCGCCTCACAGCAAGAAGGTTGCTGGTTCGAGTCCGGGCTGGGTCAGCTGGCATTTCTGTGTGGAGTTTGCATGTTCTCCCCGTGTTGGTGTGGGTTTCCTCTAGGTGCTCCGGTTTCCCCCACAAGTCCAAAGACATGCGGTATAGGTGAATTGGCCGTAGTGTATGTGTGTGAATGAGTGTGTATGGATGTTTCCCAGTGATGGGTTGCAGCTGGAAGGGCACCCGCTGTGTAAAACATATGCTGGATAAGTTAGCGGTTCATTCCGCCGTGGCGGCCCCAGATTAATAAAGGGACTAAGCCGAAAAGAAAATGAATGAATGAATGTCTTAAAATGATTCTTGTTGTAAATATACCCGAAAACCGTAATACTAAAAAAATATATATATTAAATATTGTTTTAAATTGTATATTATTTTTTATTAAGAATAAAAAAAACTATTATTATACTGAATTACTGTAAATCATCACAAAAAAGATAATTATTTCATATATCGCTCAGAAAAAAGATCAAACAGGACACATTCAAATGTACAAAAAAAAATCTATATTATTACACTTATGTTGTTATTAGACGCTTATGCTTGAAAATCTAAAAATGATAATTATTCTATTCAATACTTCAGGATAATTGTACATTTTATAACAGTATTAGTGCTGAAAAAAATACTTTTAATTTTCAATTATCCTGCTTAGAGAAAAACATTACTTCTATTGTATTCAACTGGAATCTGAAATATAAGCCAATTATTGTCAGGGGGTAAAATATAAATGTAAAAAAATACTAAAGATCTACTTAAAATATCAATTGTTTGAATCAAAGTTCTCAAATACATCAAATAAATCTAAGACAAACAATATAAATGCTTCAATAATCTAAAGAACCTTTTCCCTCTATAAAGACCCTTTTGTGGGATGAAAAGGTTTTATGGATGTTATGGTGCTATCAATGCCAATAAACAAGCTTTATTTTTAAGAACTAATCATCTCAGTACCACGACTTCCGATAATTACTGCTAATGCCCATTTTTGAGTTAACAGAGCAAAGATTATATTCAAAGAAAATAAAATAAAAAAGTCTCATGTAAACCTTATTCAGAAAGATTGTGTTGATATAATTACTTTTAATATTATTACTTAAATATTATTATTATTTGTTAAAAACGAACTTAACGTATTTGCACACATAATCTGTCACTTTAGCTACATTGATTTTTTTTTTCCCAGAGAAAACACCCTGATTGAAAATATTACAGCTGGCTGTTTGTTGTCATTGACGTGTTTTTGTGGCGCTCGAGGGTGATTCGCTCAAGTTCAAAAGTTCATCTTTTACGATTCCTCGCGGACGTGCATATAAAAAACATTCCTCAGCAGCGCTTTAAAAGACCTCACTGTCCCCAAAACTCCAGCTCTATACATCCATTCACCACATTACACACACATTTACTCCGTACGAGTGGAAAAACCACAGACCGCGTTAACGCTAACGTTACGCACAGAACTGCACAGAGAGCTCATAAACCATTGAGGTAAAGTTGGTTTTATATTCAAACATTGGGGTTTTCCCCTTAATAATATAATTTCAGAACTCTAAATAGTGCAATCATTTCAGCAGCCAATGATTATCAAAGTACAACGTTGTTCACAGTCAAATAAATACTGCTAATGTTCTCTTGAGGTCGTATTTACATGTGATTTCAGTCCGAATATTCAAAGTACCATGGTAAACATGTCACAAGTTGCCACTGAACGAATGTGCGAATATAAAACCAACTTTACCTCAATTCTAGAATGCACTATATTATTTATATTTACGCAAAACACAAGCTAATTCAAGAGACAAAAAAGCAAAACAAAACCTATGCAATCCATACGAATTACCTCATGCATGCAAATGTGTAAATTATTAAACATCATAATTGTCATGCGAGTAACTAACTGTAGATTATAAACTCACGGCTGCTCAGTAATTTGTCGCGTTTGGAGAAGTCGTATGTGTTGGGTCTGTTCTCCACCTCCATCCTCCTGTAGATGAGTGTCTCTCCTCGGTCCGCTTGCCGTCTGAGCTCTGACCTCTGCGAGCCCTCTGCACTCCGCGCTCTCGTGTCAAGCGCTCATCATAGCGGCAAACACCTTGCCCTGGTCACGTGACGACACGCCCCCGTGTGGCCTTATGGGATTTGGAGTGGATGGATGGATGGATGGGTTTGTGAGTAGATAGATAGATAGATAGATAGATAGATAGATAGATAGATAGATAGA
>CAIGQW010052713.1:4959439-4970595 GCA_903798125.1 Danio choprae
GCTAAATTGTCCGTAGTGTATGAGTGTGAATGAGTGTGTATGGATGTTTCCCAGTGATGGGTTGCAGCTGGAAGGTAATCCGCTGCGTAAAACATATGCTGGATAAGTTGGCGGTTCATTCTGCTGTGGCGACCCCAGATTAATAAAGGGACTAAGCCGAAAAGAAAATGAATGAATGAATTATCCATGATGCTGTACAAATTCCACCAATCAGAGAGTTGCAGCAAGCAAAGCTAGTCAAAAAGATCTTTAGCCCCGCCCACCCTATGAAGTGCTACATTCATTCATTCATTTTCCTTCGGCTTAGTCTCTATTTCAGAGGTCGCCACAGCAGAGTGAACATCCCTATAACATCCCTATGAGAAAAGTGAATAGGGAAAATACTTCTAGAACCAGTGCTGCTAAAAAAACTGGATAAACACTAATACACAAGAACCTTTTGTGAAGTGTCATTGCTGCTACAGGTTCTTCGTGGAAGCATCAATGCCAGAAAATAATCCTTTTTAAAAATTACTGTAAAGGTTTTCCTTAAAGATTGTTTTCAGGTAAATCATTGAGCTGCAGACGTGTTTGACTAGACCTGCAACTGAACTCAGGATAGAAGTTCACACGAGCAAACCTGAGCATCCTAAATCATAACAGTACAATAAAGAAAATGTGCAAGGATTAAAAAACAAAATCCAGCAAGCAGAAAGACAGCAGCTTTCTAATCCATCATGCAGATTTCCAGTACCGTTCCACTACAATCTCCATTTCAAATTCCATGTTCATTTTTAGGGTGAGATTTTCACACTTTCTTCACCCCAAACGGCATGGATGGAGAAGTGTTTACTGCTTCATTGGTAGCCCTCCAGCTGTGGCGGACACATGAAAGGCTGATGTAAGCACGGCAAAAGTCACTTCAGCTATAACGGTTGATTTGCCGAGAATAAAACCACACATGAGAAAACGACACTGAGACGTCACGACGCATCAGGAGCCGCACTTATCACAGGTCACGGCTCACTGGAGACCAGGACCGGGCCCCAATCCTCACCCTTTCTTAGTGTGTGTGTTTCTTTCACTCCACTAAATTGTTACCTGAGCTGAGCATTATTAAAATACTACAAGAGAGAATGATGGCTGAAAAATGAGAATGGCGATTTGCACTCATAAATTGCTAATAAACTTCCACAAGTCATATTAAAGTAAGTCTTTGTCCAATGACCAAATGATCATAATGAGCACGATAATATCAAAACTCAAAATATCCCACTGGCCATTTGTAAAATACATATTTTACATCGGCGTATGCACATTATCCACAGTTTCAAATATGAAAATAATTGTTTGTTAGTAATTATTTAAAAAGTGTGTATACAAAAGTACGGTTAATCTGTTTCTTCATCCTAGCACAGTTTTTTTTAATCATTGGTAGAATATAAGTTTGGGAGAGTAAAATATTGCATGCAAATATAATATAATATAATATAATATAATATAATATAATATAATATAATATAATATAATATAATATAATATATAGTTAATTAATATATACCATAATTAATATATAATATAAATATAATATATATAAATATAATTAATGCAATATGTCACCTCTTTAACTGTGGCAAGCAGTTAAATATAACCCAATTATGCATGAAAAGCACAGACTTGGCAACCCTAGGTTAGAATGTTGGGTGGGACTTGATCTTATGGATAAGGCTTTGTCTGGATGGTGGTTTGTGATTGGTGGCTCTCGTGTGAGTGACAGGTTGATCCCGCCTTTACACAAGTAAGCAAGAGTTGAAGAGAGAAGGCACTTTATTTTTATTCGATAAAATTTTAAGGGCACACAAATAAAACAAAATGAGTATGTGTAGGGATAAAGAATCAATAGTAATACTGCAATGTTCCATAAAAAAAGATTATCAATTGTCCACATTCATGGAAAAATTAAATGTAATAATCTTTATTTTATTCCCATATTTTGTATTTATTTATTTCAAAATATACAAAGCTCACACTCAGGTCATTGCTAATTGGTTGCTGTGATTTAATTATGTAATTCCTGTTTTGTCATTGGTTGAAGTGAAAATTTTTACTTTCATAGTCCCTGTTTTTCCAAACTGATTAGAATATTAACAAACCTTTTCTCAGGTAGAAACATATTTTATTTCATAACTGGTAATCACATTGGTGAGCTTCTTCACTGGCATACTTCATCTAGGCCTCTTTGGTCGGCACAGCTAGTTGTTCCCAATTCTTGATTAGAATTAAAAGGAGACAGGGCTTTTTCTGTGGCAGCCCCTCGTCTGTGGAATGGTTTGCCTTTATATATCAGGTCACGCTCTTAGGTGCTTTTAAATCTCATACTAAATTGGCCGTAGTGTATGTGTGGGAATGAGTGTGTATGGGTGATTCCCAGTACTGGGTTGCATCTGCTGTGTAAAACATATGCTGGATAAGTTGGTGGTTCATTCCGCTGTGGCGATCCCTGATAAATAAAGGGACTAAGCCAAAGGAAAATGAAATGAAATGAAATAAATAAAACAAACAAACATAATTGTCTGTGGCATGAGTGCCGCATAAATTAGTGGTTAACATTTGTTGCTATACTATAACGTTTTTGAAACGTACTATAGTAAATTACTTGAATTAATCTCTTGTGGTAAATCTACAGTTGCTATGGTAACACAACAACTATAGTAATATAAACAAATTACCCAATACTCTAAATTGTTTTACAACTATAGAGTAATTTATACTACAATACACCAGAGATTACTGTAGTTGAAACTAAAGTATACTACAGTATTTATCAATTCACCACCACAGCATTCATTAACAAAGAGTCATAAATACTACACTATATACAGTACAGTATAATACACTTTACTGTAGTATAGATAGTTAGATAGATAGTTCTATAGATAGAAACGCTATATTATTTACTTATTGTTTGCTTAAAGTGGGTCAGTGTGATTTAAAAAAAACATCTCAAGGGTTGATAAAGGAGAGGCAGGATCGTGAAGAGCAGGACTTTGTGAAATAGTGATGGATGGTCTTGAGAGAAAAACGAACACGCTTCTGTTGTCGCTGCTTTCCTGGCTCTACATCAAAGATTGATACGTAGCTTAATTGCTAATTATCTGAAAGTGGACAAAAGCCAGTGCAGGATTCCCTCATGGGATTACAGAGGATTTACCTATAAGGAGGATTACTCATGTGCTTCCACTTTTGTCCCGAAGGTTACATTTGAGAGTTTCTCACAGATGTTCTGTCAGCTGCTGTGTGATTCAGAGTTTGAGCGTTTAGCGAAATATTTGTGCCACTTGTGTTAGCGTTGATCATCGGTTGGTCACTCTCTGTGGTCACAGGCAACAGAGAGATAATAAATCCAGATATACAAGAGATTGTGGTCACTGATAGACTCAATTTAATGAAAAGGCAAATTCAATTTATTAAAGGTCCATGACGTACTTTGAAATGTGCATTTTTTATTTGATGTTTGATTTAATCTCAACCAAAACACAAAGAGAGGGTGGGACATAGTGTAGCTCCTCCCCTTTTATAAAACAGCCAATAGCATTTTTCTTTATCACAGCTCTGCCAGTGAGAGTGGTTGAGCTCAAGCACATTAAATGTGAAGCGTCTTGAAGGGGCGGGGCATGGCAGATACTAGAGAGCATTTTATTGGTCAAGATTTGATGAGAAACTAAAGTATGAGGTGATGTGAAAAAATCATTTGTTTCATTTAGGTGGAAGTGACAAACTACAAGCCTTACATGTTTATTCATTCATTAATTTGCAACCGCTTTTCCGGGGCCAGGCCGCAGGGGCAGCAGTCTTAGGAGAGAAACTCAGACTTCCCTCTCTCCAGGCACTTCCTCCAGGTCCTCCGGGAGGATCCCAAGGCGTTCCCAGGCCAGCCGAGAGACATAGTCCCTCCAGCGTGTCCTGGGTCTTCTCCGAGGTCTCCTCCCGGTGGGACATGCCTAGAACACCTCCCTAGGTAGGCGTCCAGGAGGCATCCGAAATAGATGCCGAGCCACCTCAGCTGACTTCTCTCGATGTGGAGGAGCTACTCCGAGCTCCTTCCGGGTGACAAGGCTCCTCACCCTATCTATAAGGGTGCGCCCTGCCACGCTGCGAAGGAAACTCATTTTGGCCGCTTGTATCCGAGATCATGTCCTTTTAGTCATGACCCAAAGCTCATGACCATAGGTGAGAGTAGGAAGGTAGATTGACCAGTAAATCGAGAGCTTTGCCTTTCGGCTTAGCTCCTTCTACACCACAACGGGCCGGTACATCGACCGCATTACTTCTGCCGCTGCACCAATCCGCCTGTCAATCTCACGTTCCATCCTTCCCTCACTCGTGAACAAAACTCCAAGATACTTGAACTCCTCCACCTGGGGTAAGGACTTTCCTCCAACCTGGAGATGGCAAACCACCTTTTCCAGTGGAGCACTATAGCCTCGGACTTGGAGGTGCTGATTCTCATCCCAGCTGCGTCACACTCGGCAGCAAACTGCCCCAGTGCATGCTGAAGGTCCAAGTTCGATGAAGCCAACAGAACAACATCATCTGCGAATAACAGAGCTGAAATCCTGTGGTCCCCGAACTGGACCCCCTCCAGCCCAAGGCTGCGCTTTGAAATTCTGTCCATAAAAATTATGAACAGAATTGGTGACAAAGGGCTTACATGTTTATATCAGTTTTATTTCTTCTAAACACAAATTTTGTCACTGTTTTGGAGCGCACTAGCTTATAGATATCCTAAAAACAAACAATACTGATACTAACATCTAAAAAACTTTCATGGGACCTTTAAAAGTGACAGTAAAGACTTTTTGTAATACTATTCTGAAATTACAATAAATCCTGAACAGTGTTTCCCCCTTTGTGGTACACTTTTTGGGTGTATGTAATACTTGATATTCATATGCATTCTAGTCTGTCTTACATACTATTATAGATATATAATTTCTTTGCATTTGTTCACATGTAAGTACATATAAGTAAAACTGAGCTGCTTTTGTTCTATTAAATGGGCCATTAAAAGTCTGATGTAGCCTAAAATAATAATAAAAATATATATATATTTAAAGGTTTATCAAAATTTTAATGAATGAAATTAAAGAAACGAGTAAATGATGACAGAATTTAAATTTTTAGGTGAACTAACTCTTTAATACCCTCAACAGAACAAACTGTAGATGTGGCCAATTGTAGACTCAGAAACGCCAATTGCTATGATTGGCTGACAGTTTGCCTATATAAATTTAAACCTGGATAGGTTTCCCAGTACTGGGTTGCAGTTGACAACTTAAAATTTTAAGGGAACAAACTTATTTTTTTGATATATTTTTGAGTTTACTCAACTTAAATCGAGTCAAGTGCAGTAATTGGGTTGAAAGTTGAGTTAACTAAAAAATGTCCTGAAGACTGTTGCCTTAAAATCTTGAGTCAACTTCTTTTTTTTTTTTTTTTTTACAGTACATGTATAATATGTCAAATGATCAAGGGAAGTTTGATTTCTCAATTCATGATGACCATCATTTAATCTCTGTTTTCTAAAGGTGCATATTTGTAGACAAAAACTTCAAATACGCAATGTTTTCTAGCTATCATGACTATATGACAAATGCACTGTGGTCTGCATATACTTATGTGGTTATCAGAGCAGAACCAACCAAGTTCCATTGACTCATTGCATGATAATATGCAAACTGCATTAGCTTATTTCACAATATTAGATCAAAAATCATTATTAAAAACCTGTTTAAAGACTTTCTCCTTAAAGTAATCAAAGAAAGTGGACAACAGATTAAAACACCACTTGTAAACTCACCTACCTGTGCTTTAATAAAACAAAAAGCATCTTAAATCCAGATGTAAACATGGGCAAAGTTATCATATGACCACAGGAGACTTTAACCCTAGTTGGGGATGCTTTCATCGACTCTGGGGTGATTTTTGAGGCTTAAATTGGCCACAAATTTCTCTGTGTTTCAGCAAATGGAATGATTTTTGGTGACAAATGTTATTTTGACACATATTTTAGGAAAATGCTATAGAATTTTTCTAAAACTCAACAATACACTCTTTGCAAATTTGATACCCCTTCATAAGTGCCTGTTTTTGCCCCATTGACTTCCATTATAATTTTTGATTCCAAAGCCATGACAGCATATAATCATGCATACTTGATTGTCTGTGGTTTTCCATGTTGGGAAGAGGTCAATTTTGTAATTTTTACTGGTGATCATCAGTTGATCATCATTTTTCACCCTCAAAAAATTTGATTATAATGGTAGCCAATTTGGCAACATTTGCCACTAACTTAGCGAAATGGTAGTACATTTGAACAGTACACAAGGGTTAAATAAAGTGCATGGGTTTTATCATACTCTAGTTATGCTGTGAGCATGTTTATGTAGTCCAAGTATACAATATTGCTACAGTAGTTGTGTCTGTTTAACTCAGTTTAGCTATTAAGTCGTCGGGATTTGTCACCCTGCCAGAATCCCAGTGGAAGAAATTCATCCCTGCTCTGGAAATCAGAGTGGATTTGCTTATTTTAGCACAACACAGCTGACACTTGCCCTCTGTTTGTTTGGAGATTTCGGTTGCTATCTTAAACATGCCAATTCATATCTGGGAAAGAGTGACTGTTCGTCCGTGATGACATGACATTGGCAAACTGCTTAAAATCTAAATAAATCAGCATGTACAGTTAAAGTCAGTTGAAGCCCTCCTGAATTATAGGCCCCCTGTATATTTTCCCCTCCAATTTCTGTTTAACGGAGAGAAGATTTTTTCAACACATTTCTAAATAATAGTTTTAATAACTAGTTTCTAATAATTTATTTATTTTATTTTTGCCATGATGACAGCACATAATATTTTACTACATATTTTTCAAGATACTAGTATTCAGCTTAAAATGCTATTTAAAGGTTTAAAGGTGCTGTGTGTGGGACTCTTCTAAAGCATAAAAAATAGCATAATATGTTTGCAGATATTTAGGAAACATGCCAAGTGAATATTCTTGTTTATCTGAAAAACAATGCTGAACTCAGATATTCTGCTTTGAAAATGTGCATTACGTGCTAGAACGGCTGTCTTTGTTTTGGTTCTTTTAACTCCGAAATGAGAAGCAGATTCAGAGTTCCACATGAGACGGTTATCAATTAGCAAATAATATAAATATTACGAGCGTAAACATTAGGTGAGCAGGTTACATTGTAACCCTGTGTCCTTACAACAAGCTACGTGACGAGATTTGCAGTGATAAGCAATTTGGCTGTTTGCACCAGACGAAACACGACAGACATTTAAATACAGCCATTCAGAAGCACAGAATATGCACTCACTCACGAAATGGTAAGGTTTATGATCTAATTAATACATATTAAACCTCTTTAACATTATTAAATGTAGATGCTGAATCACATACAGTATGTGTTGGTTTTGAGTCACAGTTGTAAAGTTTGATTTCTAACGGTTTATTTTATTTTCAAGATCTGAGGTGAACTATCTGCTGCTGCTTTCAGTAGTATGGCAATAAATGTCATGTAAAATGGTATTCACACTCACATTGTTAGCATTTAACACTGAATAAAGCACATGAGGTATACCTGATCATTGTCAGTTTTCTGTTGTTCAGATGCAAGAAATGAAGTCATTTCTAATATATCCATTCGAGGTGTTGGTTAGAACAAAAACTTCCTTTAATATGGAAAATATTCCTTCTATCGCATACCGTTGCTTTTATTTAAAACATGATTTAAATCAGCGTGTAGGCTCTATCGTCAGACTTGCTCCTGTTGGTCCTCAATCTGGCAACCTGTGCTTGTGTTTGTTTTGATGCAATACATAGTTCAACCACTGGGTGTCAAACTTGCATACGCCACCTTAAAGTAGGTTAATTAGGCAAGTTAGGGTAATTAGGCAAGTCATTGTATGACAATGGTTTGTTCTGTAGACAAAAAAAATATTGCTTAAGAGGGCTAATAATATTGACCTTAAAATGGTTACAAAAAATAAAACACTGCTTTTATTCTAGCCGAAATAAAACAAATAAGACTTTCTCCAGCAGAAAAAAATATTATAGGAAATACTGTGAAAAATTCCTTGCTCTGTTAGACATCATTTGACAAATATTTGAAAAAGAAATAAAAATTCACAGAAGGGCTACTAATTCTGACTTGTACTGTATGTGAACGACCTGATTCCCACTTAGATACAAACACACATAGAATTGTGGGGCAATAGAATAAAAAACATGTTCAAACAGCTTGTTGGTTCATAAATCACACACCAGTCACCCACATTCCCTTCACACACACACATCAGACCTGCAGATTAAGCAAAAAGATCTTTCTCACGCTTTAAATTACCAAAGTTGGCAGGGTGTGTTGATGTGTGTGTTTCCATTTGTCTCAGAATCGCTGAAGGGGATAGAAGTAATCAGAGATGTTTCTTTCTCTCACACATACTCTATACCTATAAGAATCAGCCTAAATTCATTTATACTAGTATGTGATCTGAAGTGAATAAGGACACATGCTGTATGATGCTAGTTTGAGGTCAAAGGTCACTCACCTAAAACCATCTGTTAGCTTTCCACTTAGTTCATTGACAAGAACGGGCCAGAAGACAGATGAATGTTAACGCCATAACTCTACAGATGGTGTGTTTGATGGTTGGTGTCACTGATTTAAAAGCTAATAATAACAAATAGTTCTTAAAATATTTTAATCATAACTGGAATCCTTTTGAAAATGTTTTAAAACCTGCTCATGAATAAAAAAAAACACACTGATAGCATTCAGACTGTAATCTGTTTACAAAAGCTTGTTAATAATTGTCTGCTGGTGTGAATGCTAATGTAGTATGTTTGCTAATGCTAATAACAGCACAATAATAAACAAAATAATACTAAGGAACTATATTATTAGATTTACTTTAAGGACGATGAATGATAAACACTTTGACAATTAATCAGAATCCATCATGATTCAAAACTACAGTGCACGCTAATAAACATATCGTCAGTTATCGTCCACTGGTGCGGATGCTAATATTGTTATAGTTGTGAACAGGGCTTTTAATCATGTTAATAGTAAAATTAGCCAAACAATATTAGATGTTTGAAAGCACCAAAACATCTCTGACAACAACAAAACAAACATTTTATATCTCTGCTATAACAAATACGCAGGCCCTTACTGCTGATTACTACTCAGACTGACACTATTGTCAAATGTGACCCTGAATCACAAAACCTGCCTTATGTTGCACATGTATATTTGTAGGAATAGCCAACAATATGTTGTATGAGTAGGCGGCACGGTGGCTCAATGGTTAGCACTGGCACCTTACAGCAAGAAGGTTGCTGGTTCGAGTCCCGGTTGGGCTAGTTGGCATTTCTGTATGGAGTTTGCATGTTCTCCCTGTGTTGGCGTGGGTTTCCTCTGGTTTCCCCCACAGTCATGCGCTATAGGTGAATGCGCTACAGGTGAATTGAATAAACTAAATTGGCCGTAGTGTATGAGTGTGTGTGTGTGAATGAGTGTGTATGGGTGTTTCCCAGTGCTGGGTTACAGCTGGAAGGACATCCGCTGTGTAAAACATATGCCGAAATTGTAAGGCAACTTGCTGCACAGCTTTTTTTGAGTTGACTCAACTTTAAAGTGCTATAGTTGACCTGATTTGGTTAAAGATGAGTCAACTCAAAAAAGCTGTGCAGCATGTTTTATTACAATTTTAAGTTGAGCCAATGTTTTTTATTCAGTGTAAGAACTTAATTTTTTACATCTTTAAAGGCTCTTTTCTCAGTATTTTGATGTTGAACCCTCAGAATCCAGATTTTCAAATAATCTCAGCCAAATATTGTCGTATGCTAACATACATAACTTACATACATAGATGGAAATATAGTACCAATTTTTAAAAATGAGCAAATAAGGCTGGTTTTGTGGTCGAAGGTCACAAATGCGTTTTAGTCCACCTTAAATATTGACTAGTTGATTTGTATAAGCTAATAGGCAGGAAAAAGCCTCAGTTTTGGAAAAGAACACTGGCCATGTGACTTGACACTAATGACATTTTTGTAATTGAGTAACGATGGACACGTGGAGTTGGGCAGGAGGTAAGGTTAAAGGTCAACATAAATGAATCCTGTTGTGTGTCACTGGTGACCTCTTGACCTCAAACATTCATATCTGATGTCAAAAAGACAGCTTGACTTAAACCACTGATCAATAATCTTTTTTGTTGCCAGATTGTCTGATATTTTCTTCAAATAAGGACATGCTAATATTGCATGATGTCACCATATTGAACCTATAATGAAGTAGGTCATGAGGTCTGTGGTAGGGCTGAACAATATATCGATTCAGCATCGATATCGCAATGTGTGTCACATCGCAGTATCTGGGATTATAGTTTATCAGCAATGAAGACTGTACAGTGTTATTTTACATTACATTTGATTATTCAACTACTGTACCTGAATATATGACTACTGTTTGAGTCTCCAGAAAACCATAAAGCACTGCTTATTACACGTTTATCTTTGCTCTACTTGATTTATGCCTGCAATTTGTTTGATACACTCTGCTGCAAAATTATCCCAACCTAAATGAATGATTTAATTTAAAATAGAGCTATTCAGGCCTGAAATCTGCAGAAATTGTGTTCATATCACAATATATAATGCAGAACAATAAAATATCACAATGACAGATTTTCCCAATATCGTGCAGTCCTAGTCTGTGGGTATGTTAAAGACTTAATACTTACCTCCACATTCTATCCATGTCTTTTGTAGATATTTGGGGAGGAACAGGTCCGCATGACCTCTGAGGGATCTGACTGCCGCTGTAAGTGCATCATGCGGCCTCTGACCCGGGATGCCTGCGCCCGCTTGCGGACGGGAAGTGTGCGCGTGGAGGATTTTTACACGGTGGAGACGGTGAGCTCCGGAGCTGACTGTAAATGCTCCTGCACAGCTCCACCTTCCTCACTCAATCCCTGTGAGAATGAGTGGAAGAGGGAGAAACTGAAGAAACAGGCACCGGAGCTGCTCAAGGTAAGTTATTTTGTGAACTGCTGAAAAGAAATATTGTAGATTCATTAATTCATTCATTTTCAAATGATTG
>CAIGQW010052713.1:4970995-4987734 GCA_903798125.1 Danio choprae
CGTTTCTGTGTGGAGTTTGCATGATCTCCCCGTGTTTGCGTGGGTTTCCTCCGGGTGCTTTCCAGGTGATTTGGCTAAGCTAAATTGTCCGTAGTGTATGAGTGTGTATGGATGTTTTCCAGTGATGGGTTGCAGCTGGAAGCGCATCTGCTTCATAAAAAACATATGCTGGATAAGTTGGCAGTTCATTCCGCTGTGGCGACCCCAGATCAATAAAGGGACTAAGCCGAAAAGAAAAGGAATGAATGAGAATATATATATATAATAAAAATTATAACTATAAAACTATAACTATTAAACTATACTGAAAAAAAAATCACAAGGTGTTTGGTTCAGGAACTCAGGCTAGCAAACATTTGCCTTGACAACAAATACAATAAAACTAAAACATGCTTAAACTAGTGCAAATTCTTTTTACTGTGTAACATTCGTAATACCTTAAACTGTCGTAGTTGTAAGGCCACTGTGTGACTGGCCTAAAACCTAAAACTGTATCAAAGCCGTACATCTTAACAAGTTGTGTTCCAAATATGAAGTTGATATCTCAAAAATAAGCTCCTACGCAATATTTCCATTATTTGTTTCCCGTTAGTATCCAATGCAATTGTTTTTAATCGTGAACTGCACCAAAGTTTTTATCAGGACCGTTTAACCTTTTCAAATCATGTTGATTTTTTTGTGATTACACACATCAATTGGCAAAAATATTAGTTTTCTGCATTCCTATGAAGTAAAATAAATAAATAAATAAATAAATAAAAATGACCTAACAGTGGGCGACATGGTGGCCTCACAGCAAGAAGGTCGCTGGTTTGTGTCCCGGCTGGGTCAGTTGGCGTTTCTGTGTGGAGTTTGCATGTTCTCCCTGTGTTGGCGTGGGCAGTCCAAAGACATGCGGTATAAGTGAGTTGAATAAAATTGACCATAGTGTATGTATGTGAATGAGTGTGTATGGGTGTTTCCCAGTACTGGGTTGCAGCCGGAAGGGGATCCACTGTGTAAAACATATGCTGGATAAGTTGTTGTATGTCAAGTTGGATAAGTATGCCGGCTGTTCAACCCGCTGTGGCGACCCCAGATGAATAAATGGACTAAGCCGAAGGAAACTGAATGAATGAATGAATGAATGACCTAACAGTACCAGAGGGTTAATCAAATTCTGCATGGTTGATGATCATTTTCTAACTTCAACAGATTTGCATTAAAAATATAGACACAACTTTGCTTTTGAACAATCTACTGCAATTTATTAATTTGTCTGCATGCTACATGGATACATGGCCAATCCAAAACTTAAAAAAGACACCAAAAATGCAGTGCTCCTCTTGAATTGAGCAGCACAGAGACTTCAAGTAGTCAACTTAAAGTGCAATTTAAAGGCTTAACTAAGGTAATTAGGCAAGTTAGGGTGATTAGACAAGTCATGGAATAACGATGGTTTGTTCTGTAGACAATTGAAAAAAAAACTTGCTTAAGGGGGCTGATAATAAAAATTAAAAACTGCTTTTATTCTAGCTGAAATAAAACAAATCAATCTTTCACTAGAAGAAAGAATATTTATATGAAATACTGTGAAAAATGTCTTGCTCTGTTAAATATCATTCGGGAAATATTTGAAAAAGTGAGAAAAATTTAGAGGAGGATAATTTTAACTTCAACTGAATCCCACTTGAAAACTTCAAATTTGTTTCTGCATTATGGCCAAAAAATCATTCATCAGCAGCCTTTAGTCAGCAGTCAGACACAACGGTTTTAATATTTGCACTCAAACATTTGCTGATCTTGTGGTGTTTAGCTCCAAACATGTGGCTCTGTTTTACCCTGCTGCAGTTTCTTCATATCTGCAGTAAATCACCACCACAGTCAAGCTGTTAGACAACTGAACTCAGCGCAACAATAAGCAGATGAGGAATTCACACTTATGCAGCAAAATAAAAATAAATGATAAAAGTAAACTCCTGTTTGTCTTTTCCCATTAAAAGACCAACTTAATCTAAGTTTTAGGCATGCAGAATCTTTTAAAGTATCACTGAAGACTATTTGTAAGGTATAAGTGTATTTTTGATCGGTTTCATATTCACCATGTTTCTGACCATGTTTTACTTTTTAATATAATTTTTATTTACACTTTTATTCATTCATTTTCATTCATTCATTTTCCTTCAGCTTAGGCCCTTTAATTATCAGGGCTCGCCACAGCGGACTGAACCGCCAACTTATCAAGCAATTCCAGCCGCAACCTAGTACTGGAAAACATTCACACACATACACTATGGCCAATTTAGCGTATTTAATTCACTTATAGCACATGTCTTTGGACTGTGGAGGAAACTGGAGCACCCGGAGGAAACCCACGGCGAGAACATACAAACTCCACACAGAAATGCCAGACCCAGCCGGGACTCGAACCAGTGACCTTCTTGCTGTGAGGTGACAGTGCTAACCACTGAGCCACCGTGTCACCCTAAATTTCACTTTGGCATGTTAAAATTACTTCATTTTAATTAATTTAACTTGATTTAGGTCATGTAAAACCCCTCTGACCACCCGAATTGTAATATGCATAGAATACCAGCTGGTATACAGTATACAGTCGACATTTGAAGTGGATCAAAACACTCATCAAAGTTGACGTAAAACCAAAACACCCGTTCTTGTCTTAGGACAACTTTGATTAACTGTTTTGATCCACTTCAAATGTTGACTAATACATACACTACAGGTCAGTCATTCATTTATTTTACTTCGGCTTAGTTCCTTTATTCATCAGGGGTCGCCACAGCGGAATGAACCGCCAACTTATCCAGCATATGTTTGACACAGCGGATGCCCTTCCAGCTGCAACCCAGTACTGGGAAACATCCATACACACTCATTCACACACATACACTACGACCAATTTAGTTTCTTCAAGTCATCTATAGCGCATGTCTGGACTGTGGGGGAAACCAGAGCACCCATAGGAAACCCTCGTGAACACAGGAAGAACCACTGAGCCACCGTGTCGCCCTACACTACAGGTCATCCTATATAAATAGAGTAACTTCTAATGACTACAATACAATTGGAAACTGGAAAGACGCTTTAAATATATATTTTTAAACTATTAACTATTTATTTAATTCTTTTTAAAATACCTAACAACAGCAGTAAATACTGTAGTGCTGCAGAGTAGAATAAACTGCACTAAAGTACAAAGCAAAAAACATTTATTGGCTAATCAATTACAATTCACAAAGGGAATCATATTTTGTAAGTGTATAATTTTTGAGACTGATCTGGCTCCATACTGTAGTAACTTGACTTGATTGATGCTGCTTTGTCAACCTCTAAAATGAAATTCCCCCTCATGTCTGAAAGTCACCTGATTTATTTATTCATCTGTGTGTGTTTAGCTGCAGTCAATGGTGGATCTTCTGGAAGGAACTCTCTTCAGCATGGACCTTCTGAAAGTTCACTCGTACATCAACAAGGTGGTGTCTCAAATGAACAACCTGGAGGAGGTGAGTGTGTGTGCGTGTGAACATACACATGCAGATATTAATGAGCCGTGGCTTGATTTTACTGGACTCTGTGGTAACTCACAATCTCTGGCTGAATTATTGGCCATTATACTGCTCTGTCTTGGCCTGAGGGATGGGAAAATCATGTGTGTGACAGAAAGTTCGGGACTGAGGGAGGAAATGTCCAAGCAGAGAACACCACAGTCATGTAATGGTCACACTTATGTACTCTGTTTTTATTTCCAATTAGGTTTTGCTCATTATCGGTAAGGTTGGGACAGAATATGGCACCGCAAAAGATTTACTGCATGTCATTATGGAATACCTCAGTTATATAAACTGAGACCACTAGTGAAAATGGTCTATTTTGGAATTTTTAAATATTTTTATTTTATATTGTATAACATGCTATTGGGTCTCACGGTGGCGCAGTGGATAGCACGTTCGCCTCACAGCAAGAAGGTCGCTGGTTCGAGCCTCGGCTGGGTCAGTTGGCGTTTCTGTGTGGAGTTTGCATGTTCTCCCCGTGCTGCCGTGGGTTTCCTCCGGGTGCTCCGGTTTCCCCCACAAGTCCAAAGACATGCGCTATAGGTGAATTGGGTAAGCTAAATTGTCCGTAGTGTATGAGTGTGAATGGGTGTGTATGGATGTTTCCCAGAGATGGGTTGCAGCTGGAAAGGCATCCGCTGCGTAAAACATATGCTGGATAAGTTGGCGGTTCATTCCGCTGTGGCGACCCCAGATTAATAAAGGGACTAAGCCAAAATGAAAATGAATGAATGAATAACATGCTATTATTTAAAAGGGACTAAGCCGAAAAGAAAATGAATGAATGAATAAATGAATGCTATTTTTGTTTATATTAGTTTTTTTCAGTATGGATGAAAAAAATTGATTGAATAAAAATAGCAGTAAATACATTGAGAATGTTATAAAAGATTATTTCTTTTGCAATTAATATTCAAAAAAATATAAATTGCAATAATATTTCACCGTAAAATTTATTAAAAAAAACAGTAAATACATTTAAAATGTTATTTATTAAAATGTTATTTCATAATTTATTGTTATTTTATTTTTTTTGTTTTTGTTGTTATCATTTTTAAGGTCAGTAGTGGTTGTGTAAGCATTTCACTGCATATCTGCACTGTAAAAAAGTTTCACACAATCGATTTGTGTTGATACAACATGAATAAATTAAGTGAACCTGTTAGTTTTTACTAATTTAAGCGGATTGAACAGAAAACAATTAAGTTGTCCCCCAAAAAACTCCAGAATTGTGTTGTTTCAGCTCATTTTAAATAAGTAGCTTGAACAAACAGCAAACGTAATTTTTTTGGAGTGTGTGTGTATGACTCTGTTAAATGGGAATAATATTTCACAGTTTTTTAAATAAAATAAATGCTTCTTCACGTCTTTCACATTACAAATTCTCAACTTTTCAAAGTTGTTGTGTGAGGTCATATCAGTTGTATGTATAGTTGAGTGATTTAAAGTTGTGTACCACTTGCAGATGATAAAGAGTAACCTCTCTCGAGAGAATGACTTCGTGCGAGACAGTGTGGCGACTCTGACCAATCAGCTGCGGCAATATGAGAATCACTCTGACATCATGATGAGCATAAAGAAAGAGCTGTCCAATCTGGGCCTTCAGCTGCTGCAGAAAGACTCCTCCCCCTCTGGCCCTAAAAGCAAAGCACAGGTAAAAAATACTCTGACAGAAAATTCACTCAATGAATGAATTACTTCACATTTTATATCGTGCCATATTTATACCATTTATTAAAAAGGATAGTTCACCAAAAAAATTTAAATGTCCTCATCATTTGCTCACACTTAAATGGTTATAAACTTTTATGAATTCCTTTCTTCTTTTGAACACAAAGGAAGATATTCTGTTGGGGGGAAAAACCAAGCCATTGATTTCTATAGTATTTTATTTACTGTATCTATAGTACTTCTCAACAAAAGAAAGAAACTCAAATAGGTTAATGACAGAATTTTCATTTTTGGGTGAACTATCCATGTAAAACAAGCATTGGAAACTGTTTGCAATATTAAAGTTCCATGTAATGCTCATTTGCTGAACACGAACAAAGTTTATATGGACCCTTAATGAAACAGTCAATTGTCTTGAAAATAAGCTCATTTTAAAACTCCCCTAGGGTTAAACATTTGGATTTTTACCATTTTTGAATCTATTCAGCTGATCTCCAGATTTGCTGGGAGCACTTTTAGCTTAGCTTAGCATAGATCATTAAATCAGATTAGACCATTATTAGCATCTCTCTCAAAAATGTCCAAAAAAAAATTGATAATAATTTTTTGAGTTTTGATCATTTTCCTTGACTCTTCTGTAAAGAAAACGTCCTGGTTACGTACATAACCCACATTCCCTGAATAGGGAACGGAGATGTGTGTCTGTAAACAGACTACGGGAGATCGCTAGATGACCAATCACTCTGAAGAGAAAGAAAAAGGGCCAATGAATGCCAAATGAGTTGGCAGAGCTCAACTTAATAAGGTCGACTGAATGGATTAAAAGATGGTAAAACTCAACTGTTAAACTCTTGTAAAATGAGCATTCTCTTGTAATAAAGATCATTTCATTTCTGATATGTGCTATAATTGGTTGACCAATCACAATAGACTGGGCCATCTGACCAATCAGAGCCAAGTAGGCTCTCATAAAGGCATTGTTTAAAGAGACAGCATATTTAAATGAACCGTGTGATAAAAGAGCTGATGCTGTACTGTGTATTATGAGAAAAAAAAGAATTGGATGTTTTTTTGGATGCGATCTCTAACATCTGTCGAGTTGGACATGTTGTTGTGTTTGCAGGACACATTGGGGACAAATATCAAAGATGCGTCAAAGTTTCCAGCAAAGAATCCCGAAAAAGGGAAACCTCCACCAAAGCCAGTGAAGGAAAAGTCAACCAAGCCAAAAAAAGAGACCGCGAAACCAAACAAACCCAGTAAAACAGAGCAAACAGAGCAGCCCGGCAAAACCAAAACATCACCGAACCAGCCAGGACTCATCCGGGGAATCACATATTACAAATCCACCAAAACTGATGAGACGGAAAACCACAACCAGAAAAGTAAGACGCATCTAATTTACATACTGACATCTGCTGTTTATTTATTTATATACACTTAAAGACCCCAAAATTAAAGTTCTGTCATCATTTACTCACCCTCCACCTGTTCCAGAACTTTTTGAGTTTATTTATTATGCTAAACACAAAAGAAGATATTTAGAAAAATGTTGGAAACAGGTAGCCATTTGTTTTTCCTACTGTGGATAACAATGGCTAACTGGTTCCAACATTTAAAAAAAAATCTTCTTTTGTGTTTAATAGTAAAACCAAGTAAATGTTCACTTTTGGGTGAACGTTTTACCCTATTTTACCAATCATTTAACACTATTCCCAAAAGATCTGACACTGATTAGATAGCCTTATAAAGACAGTCTTGTTTCCTTTGTGTTCCCCATAGAAGCACAGCTGCTTGTATCCATGCCAGACACATACACACACTTAGATATTTGCACTGACAATTTCATAACCCAAGACACATGTGAGCAAATTCACACACAGTCATTCATTTTAGACCACCTATTCTGTTGATTCTGTTTTCTGATATATGACTATAATTGCTTATAATATAGATATGGTCTAGAATACATTTAGCAATATGCGTACTCACATGCACTAACCTGCATGTCTACAATTGCATGCACGCACAGAGTTCATGCTAAGAGCATAATAAAATATGAAATATGTTGCCTGTATAATATTAGCCACACTAACAGAGACAAGAAATCCTCTGTTCCCTTTGTGCTTTTAAATATGCCAGATGCAAAGATGAAAAATGAAATATTACACACACACACACACACACACACACACACACACACACACACATAAATACTTGTGCACTTTGTTATTTAATGCAGACATAGACATCTGTTGTTATATTCATTCATTCATTCATTTTCTTTTTGGCTTAGTCTCTTTATTAATCTGGGGTCGCCACAGCGGAATGAACCGCCAACTTATCCAGCAAATGTTTTTACACAGCGGATGCCCTTCCAGCTGCAACCCAGTACTGGGAAACACCCATACACTCTCATTCACACGCATACACTACGGACAATTTAGCTTACCCAATTCACCTATAGCACCTATAAGATTTGAGGCGGAAACCGAAGCACCTGGAAGAAACCCGATGCCAACACGGGGAGAACATGCAAACTCCACACAGAGCATACAATATATTGTACAGTATATGTAAATTAAAAGTTAATTTCCACAAATTATTAATTCGTTCCTTTATTTAAGTTAAATGTGGTCATGAAATAAACACTTACTAAATTATGCCCATGTTCTACTAATTTGTTCTCTCATTTAAAATTAATTAAATGAATTAAATAAAATATTAATTAAAAATAAATTAAATTAAATACTACATATAAATATAATTATTATCATAATTATTTATAATTAAATAATAATATTATGGGCTGCACGGTGGCGCAGTGGGTAGCACGATTGCCTCACAGCAAGAAGGTCGCTGGTTCGAGCATCGGGTGGTTCAGTTGGCATTTCTGTGTGGAGTTTGCATGTTCTCCCCGTGTTGGCGTGGGTTTCCTCCGGGTGTTCCGGTTTCCCCCACAAATCCAAAGACATGCGGTACAGGTGAATTGGGTAAGCTAAATTGTCCGTAGTGTATGTGTGTGAATGAGTGTGTATGGATGTTTCCCAGTGATGGGTTGCAGCTGGAAGGGCATCCGCTGCGTAAAACATATGCTGGGTAAGTTGGCGGTTCATTCCGCTGTGGCGACCCCTGATTAATAAAGGGACTAAGCCGAAAAGAAAATGAATGAATAATAATATTAAAATAAATCAATAATATTATAATTATTTATTTATTTATTATATATACTTTTTTTCTGCTAATGAACCTAACAATAAGTAATTTTTGCATCAAAGGGATATTGCAGAATGTCCTCAGGTTTTGTAAGATTTCACTCAGTTTTGGGGACATTTTTGGCAAAAACATGCGCACGCACGGACGCACGGACGCACGCACGCACGCACACACAAACACTCTTGCAGTTTCACACAATGAACATCTCACAGTGAGATCTGATCTCAGGATCGTAGCTCTAGACTCGTAGCACTCACGTTAACAGGATACAAGTGCAGGATGGCAGCCAGAGAGGGTCTTTAGAGTCTAAAATGACAGCCAGCACACATTAATGAATCCGTTTGAGTTTCTGATGCGTACATGACATTCACATCAACCGCAGAGTTTTCAAAAAAACAGCTCAACGACTTCACTTCAACAGTGTTTCCATTCATGTGGCCTGTCTGACTCGTGTTACTGTTTAAACCTTCTACACGGTTACCGCCGTTTGCTTTACAGTCTGCTATGAATTATACAATAGCGATTCTGAAAGCAGCACAATCATTGGCGTCTGTAGTGACGTGTAGTGTGGTCTGATCTAATCTAGTGTTATTTATGGGTGTAACTTAATCACTGCCTCCCAAATTGGGGCTCTCGACTATTTCAGTGCATTAAAGATGCAATCAAAAGGAATTTGATTAAGGCAAAAATGACTGTAAACAAACAGCTGTAGGATGGACACACTTTTGAAAAGTTTAGTCTGCGCTGTGACACTTTGGAAACGTCTCATGTTGTAGTTTTGGGCTGCAGATAAAAACCCTAAATGTGGTTGAGATGATGTAAGAATTTTCAGATTTAAAGTGTGATCCCAGCTAACAAGAATATTTAGCTGATGCTTCTAGGTGAAGACTGAAAAATGATCTCTGAAATGTCCAGCTTTGTCAATATTTTTAAATATAACGGGACATGGGCGACGCGGTGGTGCAGTGGGTAGCACAATCGCCTCACAGCAAGAAGGTCGCTGGTTCGAGCCAAATTTCTGTGTGGAGTTTGCATGTTTTCCCCAGTGTTTGCGTGGGTTTCCTCCGGGTGCTCCAGTTTCCCCCACAAGCCCAAAGACATGCAGTACAGGTGAATTGGGTAAGCTAAATTGTCCGTAGTCTATGTGTGTGAATGAGTGTGTATGGATGTTTCCCAGTGATGGGTTGTGGCTGGAAGGGCATCCGCTGCGTAAAACATATGCTGGATAAGTTGGCGCTTCATCCCGCTGTGGCGACCCCAGATTAATAAAGGGACTATATAGGGGACTATATATAGGGACTATAAGTTTAACTGCACAAGTAATCAAATTTGTACACACTGAGTGTTGTGTTTGATTTTGAGTCTAGTCTGTATGTGATTGAGTCTATATGTTTAAATTAGCATTTTAATTTTTCTTTTTAATTGATTTCAACCTTTTTTCTTCCTCTTTCTTTTCTTTCTTTTCTTTGATTGCTTTAAGATTGACCTGTTCAGGGACTTCAGGTGGAAAATAACAATCTTGCTAAAACCTGGCCCAAAGCATCTTTCCTTTTCGAGGTTAATGCATTTTTGTGCATGTCCCTGTTAAATAAATCAATTCAATACAATTCACAATAATATAAAACACGAGGAACAATAAATTCCTAGCATATTTGTGTGTAAGCTGATGTACGCGAATACACAAAAACATTATTTTTATTACTATTATTTTTTATGACAACTTTCTGACTCAAACGAAGATACAGAAGATAAACTCTACATTAACTTTTGTTATGTGCTTAATTGTTGTAATAAAACCATTACTAAATGCATTGTGAAATCCTCAAGCAGTTTAAATGAATCCAATGTACTAAACTGAAAACACAGACCACATTATAATGCAGAAATTCTTCTAACAGTACAAGAATGATTCAGAAATACAAGACAAGGGCAGATTGTAGCCAAACACAGACTCATTTCTTTCCTACACCTGCTTTGTGTGGGCACAAGGAAGAATTGCCTGGAAACATTGTAACCGTCATGCCTATAAAACTTTGTTGACATGTTGAAGTTTGATTTCTATAGTTGTTTCTATTACAATTACTCAACGCTTCCAGGACTAAATTCTTGCATGTAAAAGAAAGCATTCATAAGTAAATAAACTCCTAATTTGCCATAGTTGTGCACCTGCTAGGATGGGATTGTGTGGGAAATATATATATATTCAACGAGAGACTGGATTTGATTACTGTACATTAGATCACAGGGAGGGACGACGGAAATAAAACGTTTAATAGTAAAAGTAATTGATTATTTACTTGAGTCGTGCACGGTCAGACGGTTTTTGTATTGGTATTGCATTCCTGTCAGGACAGATCATGCTGAATCTGCATCACAGCTCTGTTATACATTATCCTAAACCAGTCATACAAATCCAGCCCGATTGCCAAGACACGCTAACAAAGTTAAACAGAGCTTAGTCAGAGGAGATGCCATATGCAATCTGATGTGAACAAAAACAAGGCTTCTGAAGGACAGAGATGCTATTTGGTCGAACTAATAGTTGTGTAATTCCACAATATTGTAGTAAACAATAAAATATTTTGTAAATAGCACAGCCTTTAGATTACATATAGGTTAATGTAGAGTTGAAGTCAAAATTATTCGCCCTCTGTGAATTTTTGTGCTCTTTTTTAAATATTTCCCAAATGATGTTTAACAGAGGAAGGAATTTTTCACAGTATTTCATATAATATTTTTACTTCTTGGGAAAGTCTTATTTGTTTTATTTCAACTAGAATAAAATAAGTTTTTATTTTTCTTAAAAGCTTTTGAAGGTTAATATTATTAGACCCCTAAACAATATTTTTTTCGTTTGTTTACCAAACAAGCCATCATTATACCCTAACTTGCCTAGTTAACCATATTAACCTAGTAAAGCCTTATAAATATCTAAATATCTAGTCAAATATTATGTGCTGTCATCATAACAAAGATAAAAGAAATCAGTTATTAGAAATGAGTTATTAAAACTATTATGTTTAGAAATGTGTTGGAAAAAAATCTTCTTTCCGTTAAACAGAAATTGGGGGAAAAAATATATACAGGGTTTAACACCTATATATACAGGGTTTAACACGGTCTTCTCGTTGTGAGAAGACATGATGAGACGGAACACGGAATTAAACAAAATACGGATTTATTAACAGACACTTACGGGTTACAAACTGGATGATACACTGAACAGGCAGACGGGACAACGACGATGAGACAAGACAAAATACCGGACAACGAAGGACACAGACGAAAGGGTATAAATAGACAGAGGGATGATTAAACTAATGGCACACAAGGGATGAACACAGGTGGGATGAATTAACATTGACAATGGCGGGAAATACAGGACAAAGGGATCACATGACGATAACAACAGCACATGACACGACAGAACACTGACACAGGGGGTCTAACAATTCAGGAGGGATAATAATTCTGACTTCAACTGTAGATCTAGGTAGTGGTTTTTGCTAAATAAAACCCGACAGGCATATAAAGCGAAGTGTTATATAAGGCTTTTAGGCATTCTGCAAAAACAACCAGCTTGATGTACATTATGCCACTTATTACATGGCTACTTGCCACAAAACCCAACAATTAGACACAAAACATTGATCTGAGCTGCAATCATTTATTAACTAGTTAACATAAAACAGCTGAATGCAGCCTACACTAACTTACATATTATCCAGGCACAAAACAGCAGTATGATATTCATTCACTGTAACTGTCAAGATGATTCACGTACCCAGATGAGCCTGTGTTATTAGTTTCAGTGGTTGCTCTCTGAAAATAACATACCTTGCAATGTAATAATTGACCCAATCAGAATCAAGTATTGATGAGTCGCGTAATAAACACATTCGTGCTACAAGGTGTTCGATAAAATCCTTTAATGCAAGTTGTCATCATAGTTGTGCTTCCCTCAAACATTGGTCATAACCATAGCAACTCAGTGAGAGTTGCCGGAGCCTTCATTCATCTGTGTAATCTCGATGACACCAGAGTATGTTTCATCAGGGAGCAGAGAGGAATTAACCAACTTATTCTCTAAAAATATTTGCAAAGAGGTACCGAACAGATGATACTATGAGCTATTAGATATGCCTGTGTCATTTACACGTGCACACACATGATCTCTCTCTCACGTACGCTCTTTTACACCCGCTTACATCATACACCCAGTGCAATGCAGCGTAATGCAGTGATTTATTTATTGTTTTTAGCTCTCAGTTGTTTTTCAGACAGTGAAACAGACAGTGATCCGGATGACATTTTGTAGGTTTGTTGTGCAAAAACGATTCAAAGCACATATATAAGCTGCTCATCCTTCGTATGCGCAGTTTGAAGCATCAGGCTGTATAAGGCTGCATTTTTTCTTAGTTTTGTGTTGTTAAGGTGGAATTTGAGGGTAGAAAATATGAAAAAAAGAAACTACTTTAGTCTCTGAATACCTTCAGTTTACAAAAATGAATTATAAAATAGTAAAAAAAGCTAGAAAAACCGGGCAGTGTGTGTACAGTATGCAGGTTTGACCTGTTATGTAACTGTGATCTGCAGTTAATGATTTAAAATGTAGCCTGTTGATTTCTTCATATGAAAAAGCATGTTTCCAATGTTCTGCTTCCTGCTTTGCTGATTGCAATGAACTGTTCATGAACCGAAGTGAGTAACTGAAATCCATGTTAATCTGGCTTTAAAATGTATCTTCATCTGTATTCCTGTCAGGTGAAGAGAAGCCTGATGAAACAGACACACTGCTTGAGGTAGAAGTAGAAGAAAGTACCACAGCTCCTGACACCCTAGAAACAGAAACTACCCCAGCAACCGTACCCACAACAACAATGACAGCAACAACCACTCCTCCCACAACAACAACAACAACCCAGATGACAACAACAACAAGCAGAACGATATACAGAGAGGAGCGACCGGCCCCAACCATCGCTCTAGTGCTGGACAACAGCAGCAACAACTCATACTTCACAGGTCTGTATACTTCATCAGTCTCTGAACTACTTTATATCTTATCTTCTATCTTTATATCTAAGTTTGTACAGTATGAATTTGTGCATTGTCATTTATTTATTTTCTGCTTATGGCCACAGTGATGGAAATACTGTAGTGCCTAATACAATTGTTGCAATTTACTGTGAGTGTAATGATTGGGTTCCATCACTGTGTAATGATTGGGTTCCATCACTGACAAGTCATCACTGGGAAACATCCATACACACTCATACACTATGGACAGTTTAGCTTACCCAATTCACCTATATAGCATGTCTTTGGACTGTGGGGGAAACCGGAGCACCCGGAGGAAACCCACGCGAACATGGGGAGAACATGCAGACTCCACACAGAAATGCCAACTGACCCAGCCGAGGCTCGAACCAGCTACCTTCTTGCTGTAAGGCAATCATGCTAACCACTGCACCACCGTGAGGCAAAGGGGTAATCCATAAGCGTAATCCATAAACAGGCTTAAGGTCAGGGCAGGCAGCAAACAATCAAAAATCCAGGGCAAAAACAAGAAATGCTGAGTAGTGATCATTAAATTAAACCAAGTTTGAGCAGAGAGGTGTGTGTGTGAAAGTGGTGCTTAAATAGTGTTTGTAACCAGTGTAAATGTTCTGCAGCTGTGTGTGTGCAATAAAAGTTCACGAACATCAGGTGTGAGGAGCTGAGGATTATAGGATGTGTAGTCCGGTTCAATGGCACAGCGCTACCCACTGCGCCGCCTGCATATTTACAATAAAACAAAAATATACTTAATTAAAATCAAGCTACATACATACTGTACATACATACACATGTACTGTACATGCATAATCAAAATAAATCAGCTGTCATTGAAATGTACACGTTTTTGTTCAAGCTACTTATCTAAAAGGAGCTCAAACAACACAATTCTTGATTTTGGCACAACTTAATTGTTTTATGTTCAATCCAGTTAAATGGTCGGGACAGGCGGCAAAACAACATAAAACAATTAACAAAACAAAGGTCAAAAACCACGGTAGCTTCGTAATGCTCACTTACAGTTGACAAGACTCAGCAGAGGAGTGTGTGTGTGTGTGCTGTGTTTATAGTCCAGGTTATCAGTCCTCATGAGCTTCAGCTGTGCATTTGCAATTAGTGGTGATATGGAACTGGTGTGTGTAAGGTGCATGATGGGATATGTAGTCCAGTTCAGTGGCAGATGTGTAGTGAGTGAATGTTGCATAGGCTAGATTCCTGGTGATCGTGACAGTGTGGAACCCAGCATTTTTATCATTTCTGCACTGTAAATATGCTGGGTTTCACACAATTCCTTCATGTTGTCCCAACACAAATCAATTAAACTAACTTAATTTTTACATTCTTTTACAAATTTAAGTGGATTGAACATAAAACAGTTAAGTTGTCCCCGAAAAACTCATAAATTGTGTTGGTTCAGCTTATTTTAAATAAGTAGTTTGAAAAGGGGCAAAAATATTTTTTGAGTGTGTGTTTTAGCTGTTGTTGTTGTTGTTGTTTGTTTTGGCAGTGAAAGAGCACAGCTGTGACGGGACGCTGGCGTCGGTGGATCTCCCGGTGAAGCAGCACAGCTACGGCAGGAACGAGGGTGCCTGGATGAAGGATCCCACTGCCAAAGACTCCAAGATCTACGTCACCAACTATTACTATGGAAACAACCTTGTGGAGTTCCGGAACTTGGACAACTTCAAACAGGGTGTGGAAAAATTCTGCTCTACAGAGACACACAAACTAATACTGCACTTATTCATTCAAAACAGCTGTACTGATTTGGTGACTCAGATCAATTCACATTGGGCAGTGTGTGTGTGTGTTCTGCTCTACAGAATGTGTGTGTGTGTGTGTGTGTGTGTGTGTGTGTGTGTGTGTGTGTGTCTGTCTGTGTGTGTGTGTGTGTGTGTGTTGAATTAAGGCAAAACACTGCAGACAAAACCATAGTTTTTTTTATTCATGCACCTGTCAATTTTAAGATCATGAGATTTTGGCTTACCATATTGTTTTCAGTCTAAAATAAAGAAAACATTCGAAATACACCTTTAAATGTCCCATGAAATTAAAATAAAGTTGTATAGACGTTAGTATCAGTATGTTAGTTTTAAGGGTATATCTATAAGCTAGTGTGCTCCAAAACAGTGACAAAAATTTGCATTTAGAAGATATAAACCTGATGTAAACATCCAAAGCTTGCAGTTTGTCACTTCCGCCGAAATTGATCAACATTTTTTCACGTCACCTCATACTTCCGTTTCATCAAATCTTCTGACCAATCCATTAAGCCACAAATCTCCACCTCAGCAGCTCTTACATACACAAAACTTCACAATTTTAAATATCTATATTATACATATCGATATTCTGGAGGTTTTTACAGGTGAAAATGTTCATGCATTCATTCATTCATTTTCATTTCGGCTTAGTCCCTTTATTAATCTGGGGTCGCCACAGCGGAATGAACCGCCAACTTATCCAGCATATGTTTTACGCAGCAGATGCCCTTCCAGCTGCAACCCATCTCTGGGAAACATCCATACAGACTCATTCACACTCATACACTACGGACAATTTAGCTCCGGAGCACCCGGAGGAAACCCACGCCAACACAGGGAGAACATGCAAACTCCACACAGAAATGCCAACTGACCCAGCCGAGGCTCGAACCAGCGACCTTCTTGCTGTGAGGCGAACGTGCTACCCACTGCGCCACTGTGAGGCCCATGTTCATGCATAATTTGTCTAATTTTGTTCTACAAACATATTTCATTTTATTTTGGCTAGTCACAATATTTTCTGAAATATGGAGTGTTAAAAAAAAAGTTTATCCAAGGTTTCCTTTTTTTGTGCTGGAAATGTATGCAAATTAGCAAATATATAATTAAATAATACCTCATTTACACTTTTAAACAGTATTTAGAAAGTTTTGTAATGCAAAAAAAGTCCTATTCTTGATGTAATCAATCAACTGTAGAAGTATGATGACGTCTGTTATTTAATTTTTTACCCTATTCGCCTGCAGTGTCTTGCCTTAAAGTTTTCACACAGTTTTTTAAATAAAATAATGACAGGGGTTTTCCCTTGGGGAATGTTTGTATAAAGGTAAATGTGTTATCAGATTTGGTGCTTCAAAATTGACAGGTTTGGGTGTGTGTGCATGTGTGTCCTTGTTCTGTTGAGTGAATGTGTGTGTGTTTGTGTGTGTGTTTGTGTGTGTGTGTGTGTGTGTGTGTGTGTGTGTGTGTGTGTGTGTGT
>CAIGQW010052713.1:4998947-5011336 GCA_903798125.1 Danio choprae
TCCGTACACATTAAGTAAAGCTAAAGGTCAATAAAAGTTTGTTTGTTAAATTTAAGTTTAAGTTCTACATCAAGAGTTGCCGGAACAGTGATCAGGGTCTTATAAGGTAAGTCAAATAATTCAAAGTGTTAATGAACACAAAACATCTGCAAAACACACAGTCAACTTATGTTTTTACAGTGTGTGTGTCTTATCACACTTGTACTATACACAGAAATCTAGCCCCGCCTCTTCAATGAAAATAAGTCCCTCCCCCTGTCAATAATTTGCATCTCTACAGGGGCTCTGGCTTCAATTTAACATATTAATCTCTCACTCAATACAGAGTCGTAAAAAGAAACTCAATCAACCTGCGTTACATTTCCACATCGTCCAGTACAGTTTCTCCATCTGCATCAGCGTTATTAGCACTCACCCGGTCAGCACCTCCATTAGCTGATGAAGTCTCCAACAGGTCTTCAAAACCTCCATCAGTGGTCTGAGATCATCCACTAGATGATGGGGTTGATGGGCTTAGGTTTTTCTGCTCCAGGTTTGGTGTGAGATGCTGGACTATAAAATGTGCAAAGATTTACGATTAGAAGCAAACTCCATGAGCACAGGTGTGTATTCCAAAATGTATGGAGCCAGATCAGTCTCAAATATAATATATTTACAAAATATAATTCATAAATCCACAACATAATTCACATTTACAAAATCCAAATTGTAAGCTCAAAACACAGTTCGTAAATACACAAATACAATTTGTAAATTCAAAACACGATTCAAAAATGCACAAATACAATTCGTAAATTCATAATATACACAAATCCAATTCATTTGGCAAAAACATTTATGATTTTTTTTACTTGTGAATTCATAAATTGTGTGTTGCATTTATGAATTGTGTTTTGAGTTTACACATTAGATTTTGTAGATGTGAATTGTGCTGTGCATGTATGAATTTTCATTCATTCATTCATTTTCATTTCGGCTTAGTCCCTTTATTAATCTGGGGTCGCCACAGCGGAATGAACCGCCAACTTATCCAGCATATGTTTTACGCAGCGGATGCCCTTCCAGCTGCAACCCATCTCTGGGAAACATCCATACACACCCATTCACACTCATACACTACGGACAATTTAGCTACCCAATTCACCTGTACCGCATGTCTTTGGACTTGTGGGGGAAACCGGAGCACCCGGAGGAAACCCACGCCAACACAGGGAGAACATGCAAACTCCACACAGAGAGGCCAACTGACCCAGCCGAGGCTCGAACCAGCGATCAGCGACCTTCTTGCTGTGAGGCGAACGTGCTACCCACTGCGCCACTGTGAGGTGTATGAATTTTATTTGGTAAATGTATTATTATTCAGACTGATCTGGCTCCATAGTTTTGTGACATAGCTAAATAAGTTTAAGGATAACCTTAACATTCAGCTCCAAAAAAAAACCCCATACAACTTTGAAATTTAATTTCAAAAATGGTTTAAAACAGCTTTAAATAAACTGCTCTGGTTCTGGGTTATTCCGGGTTCACCTCCGTACAAAATAACTAGTAAAATATTATGTAATGTCATCATGGCAAAGACAAAAGAAATTAGTTATTAGAAATTAGTTTTAAAAACTATTGTTTAAAAATGTGTTGGAAAGAAAATCTTCTCTCCAATAAACAGCGCTTGGGAATTAAAAAAAAAAAAAAACAATTAACATTTCACAGGAGTGCTAATAACTTTGTCTTTAATTGTATTTTTATTTATTGTGCCATTTGTACAGTACATTTCATAAGTATATGTTTCGGAGGTTAAAAATCCCAATTTATCATTATCATTCACTACCATTCATGCGATGACACATCTGCCACTGAACTGGACTACATATCCCATCATGCACCTCACACACACACGAGTTCCAGATCACCACTGATTGCAAACACACAGCTGAAGCTCACGAGGACTGTTTACCAGGACTATAAATACACCTCACTCATACACACTCTTAGCCGAGTCTTGTTAGCCGTAAGTGAGCGATTCTAAGTGTATCCTTGCTTTGTCCTTCCTGTTATGACCACTGCCTACCTGACGATTCTTAAAAAAACAACAAAAAACAAAACTGCATGTGGATCCTGACCCTACATTACAACTAGGTTGTTTTGAAAACATTTATGGAAAAAAAAAAGACACACTACCTTAATTTTAAGGAAAAACATATTTTGCTAAATTATGAACAATTATTTTTTATACTGTTAAAAAATAACTTGAACATATTGTCCGTAAAAAAATTACAATGGTAACACACATTTCTTTCTTACAATCACTCCATATATAACGTTCACACGAGTGAGTGAGCTTGCCAAACCACCTGTAGAAACACTCTCTCTCTGCCACGGTCACACAAGGAAGAGAGGACAGGTAGTCAGAGTTCGTGGTGTTTATCAACACACAGGTGAGAGCAACGCACTGAGTGCGGAAGGTGAAGACAAAACACTGAGTATCAGGATACTGATAGTCACTTCCCTAAGTATGGCGAGCAGACTGATGACAGGAGTCGGACTCGATGTTTCTATGAAGGACAGATGAGGACACAGGAGAATAAGGATGAGCGTGGTGAAGAGGTGACCATCAAACGTTGATTCCAGCCGTTGAGTGAATGAGTGAGGTGAGCTTATGTAGTGCGTGGGTGATTGCTGGAGCAGGTGAGTGTGATTACGTGTGCAGGTGTGCGTGATCAGTATTCGGGTGATTGTGTGCGGTGTGTAGTGGATGGTGACTGTGAATGGTGACTGGGGCTGATGGAACGTGCAAAGGGGGTGACACTCTCCATATGCACCAGACACTTAAACTCCATCTTACAAGGACTCAATAAAAAAAACAATGTTTACTTGTGAATGTTCCACGCAATCTTGTTTTCTTCAACCTTAAATACCTCTTTTCCAGAATATCTTGCACAATATTGTTCTATCTTATGTTAAGTACTTAGGTTATGTGTATAGTCAAGTATATATAGTATATGCGTATTTAGTAGTTAGTACCCAGCAGGCACACAACATCATAAGACGCTTAATATTAGGTTAGATTTAGGTTGTGACGTCAGGTGACCAAAATTCAATGTCTACCCAATGTCTAAGGACAACGTTCTTTTGACATCTAATAACGACGTCAAATGGTGTTGATATTTGATTGATTTTAGGTTGTGTTGGAAAGTGACCAAATTCCAATGTCGCGCCAACATCCTAAGCCATCATACACATTTATTCGTCAGGTATGGCAACCAAAATCCAACGTTTGATAGGCGTCATAGTGGTAACGTCCACACAATATCAAGCTGTAATATCATTAGATGTTAATATTTGGTTGATTTTAGGTTGGACGTTGGACATTGACGTCGGCCTGACATTGGGTTCTGATGTTAACCCGATTTTCATGACCAAACAAAATGCAACGTCCCCTGACATTGGGGTACAACATCAATCTGATGTCATGTTGACGTCCTGTGCTTGCTGGGTATAGTTAGATTACCACTCCTCTATGTTAGTTAGGTTTAAAATAGCTCTTACGTTCAGTGATGTGTTCATATTCATGGTTTGTTTATTTGTGCAGCATCTTAATCCTGTGAGACAAGACATTCATTCCAGTGTATGTCCACACAGGTAACAATATAACAATAAAACTCAACTTGACTGGACTTCTGCAGGTTCCTACTAAGAATCAAATCTTGTGTCAACTTGAAATTGCACACAAATTGACAAAAGTACATTCAGCAGAATATGAGCTGTTCATTCAGTGTTTATCATCTGTTTAATAGGTTTTATTAACAGTTTATTTCATGTTGACCTAACAAAGAACATGCAGCTGGTACTCTCACTTTCCTTCCTCACGTCTTTCTGTTTACTTTTGTCTCTCTTCCTCTGTCGCTGACTCTTCTTTTATCTCTCCATCACATTCCCCTGTCCTTCATTTCTCACTCCATATCTCCCTCATTCAATCTCTCTCAGGCCGTGGCTTGTTAATGTGATTAATTAGCTCGTGTCACGCTCTGCTCTTTGTTACCGGGAACAAAGAGCTCTTTACGCAGTAGATCAATGCAAAACCTCTTTCATTTCCACTCATCCTCTTTATCTCCTTCAAACTCAACACAGGCTTGCGGAGCCGCTGCCAGTGTTACTAACACTAAACGCACGCAAAAAAAATTAAGCAATAACTCACATAAAATGGAGCTTTATATCATAAATCAAAACGTTCACTCAGGAAGATGAATTATGCATGTGTCTGGGCGGCAGCGATTTATTATTATAATTTTTTTTCTTCCTGTGTGCCAGCTGTTGTCCCCCGAGACTGAGGTTGTGCTCTCTGAACATAAAGAAAACCCTCCTCAGTTTGCAACCCTGCATGCCAACAAAAGACTCAAAGGTTGGTTGTTAGTGTAACCCGTTTGCCCCTGCTGGTTGATGTTACAACTGCGGAATATTGGAATAAAATAGTGCTGTTTTACTAGAGGTGGCGTCACGGTGGTGCAGTGGGTAGCACGATCACCTCACAGCAAGAAGGTCACTGGTTCGAGCCCCGGCTGGGTCAGTTGGCATTTCTGTGTGGAGTTTGCATGTTCTCCCAGTGTTGGCGTGGGTTTCCTTCGAGTGCTCTGTTTTCCCCCCCAGTCCAATGACATGCGCTATAGGTGAATTGAATAAACTAAATTGGCCATTGTGTTTGAATGTGTGTGTGAACCCAAGAGTGTATGGATGTTTTCCAGTGTTGGGTTGCGGCTGGAAAGACATCCGCTGCGTAAAGCATATACTGGATAAGTTGGCGGTTCATTACGCTGTGGCGACCCCTGATTAATAAAGGGACTAAGCTGAAAAGAATATGAATAAATGAGTTTTACTACACTAAAACAAAATTGACTGTGGGCTGAATTTAAACAAATTCAATTTAGTAATGTTCAACTTCATTTGTTTGCTTAAATTCAGCCCATATAAATTGTTTGCAACCACTTACCTTAAAAATATTTAGTTAACCCAATGAATCATTCTTTTCTGTGTATTTTAAATAGTGTCAGTGCATATATTAATAAAGTAGAACTATTTTTGACAACTTACTGTAACTCAAAGCTTTATGTAAATTATTAAAGTTATTTCTATTTAGTTTCCATGTGAAATCAAAATATGCAATGTTTAGCGCATATTGTTATACTTTAGGCGAACATTTGATATGCAAGTTAATCCACTGATGTTTTTGTTTTGGTAATCTTCGATTTAATTCTGAACATTTGCTTCCACCTTTGGAGTGGCGGTGCTTTTCTGTTGATGTCAGTTTGACGGATTCAGCCACAATATTCTTAACCACGCGCTTATTACTGTTAGTTTGAAGGAGGAAATGATGCGCAAAAAGAAAGCTCCGCCCCCTACGCAATATTCCGTTTCAGTTGGAAGTACATTAACATACTACAATAAAAGACCAAGTGCTCTTTCAGATCCTGTTTATTTGGTTTAGATGTTTTGGATCAAGGTTAGAGCTGAACAGGAAGGTAAATCTCCGGGAATAGGATTGGGCACCCCTTATCTACTCTATTGACAATGCAAGTGTTTTTTTAAAACAGACATGTTATACAGTTGCAAATTAAATAAATTGACTCACATCGGGAAAACGAACTCTAGTCCGTTTCAAACAAACTAAATAAGGCAGGTGTGAAAGCACCCTAAGTTACCAAGGCGATGAAACCCAATGAAATCAAACCCAACCTGCCTTCTTGAGACCGAAAACTTAGTTTGCTAAATCTCACCACAAACTTATCTGGGTAAAAATCCAAACCGGCTTTCTGGAACATTCATTCATTCATTCATTCATTTTTTTTTTTGGCCCTTCCGGCTGCAACCCATCACTGGGAAACACCCATACTCTCATTCACACACATACACTACGGACAATTTAGCTTACCCAATTCACCTATAGCACATGTCTTTGGACTGTGAGGGAAACTGGAGCACCCGGAGGAAACACACGTGGACACGGAGAGAACATGCAAACTCCACACACAAATGCCAACTGACGAGACTCGAACCAGTGACCTTCTTGCTGTGAGGCAACAGCGCTACCCACTGCGCCACCCCGCTTTGTGGAACAGGCCTCTGCCAATTAACGGATATTTATGACAGTGTAGTAAGAGAATGAAAAAGGCACAAGAGTCCTAAATGGCAAGGTTATTCAAGTTTTTAGGATTGTAATTGTAAATTAGAGTTTTGTACCAGCATCACTATATTTCCCCCAGACAGTGAATTAACAATAAAAGAATCAAGCCATATTTGATAAGAGCAGCAGAAGGAAGGCAGGTTTGAGCGGATGAGAGCGAGCAGTTATTTCCGCCGCAGATGATTCCTCTTACTGCATTTCTGCATCGCCTGCAGGCCATCTGCTGCTGCTGCACACAAACACAACCCAAAAAGAGCCTCTTTCTGCTTTATCACTTCCTGCATTACAAGAAGCGAACACACTTGATTGACAACTTGATGGACAATTTGAATTAATATGAATATTTAAGAGGCTAAAACACACACACACACACACACACACACACACACACACACACACACACACACACACACACACAGACACATGTTGATATTGGTGGTTTATGAGGACTCTTCAGTGGTGGAATATATTTTATACAAACCCCATTAATTATATGGCCCTACCCCACCCCTAACCCAGGAAACCTGTGGCAAATATTGAATGTCATAAGACCCCATTAAGTATGTTTATTAAGCTTTGAAATACGAGGACATAATGCATGTCCTCATAAACCACCTTTTGTTATAATAGGTCATACACATGTCATTGTACAAATTTCTGTCCTTGTAAACCACTCAAACCAGTGCACATATAAACGCACACACACACACACACACACCATCCTTAAAGCTGCTGAACACATGTAGCACTATACGCAGACACATAATAATGATTTATTATATTGTTGACCACCACTTCATCTTTATCAGGAGCTACTGACACTTTCATTTGAATGATTTGTTCATTTCTGAGAAAATGTGTAAGTTTTCATTTCAGGTTTCAGGTCAGCTAATTGAGCGCTGAGTAGTGATTGAGGGACTGGGATTTTTACAATTGCTTTGCTACACATTTTAGAACCCTAATGCCAATTTTCAAAACTGTAGACACAAAACTCTAAACAGTCTCTACATTTAACACAGGCTCTCCAGTGTTCAAAACGTTGCATGCTGTGTTCATTTCTTTAGAGAAGTCTTGCGTTTGCAGAATCATTGGTTCAAACAATCCTTTTATCATACAAATACTACAGGAACATAACTTTAGTTCACCAGCACACAAGATACACACCGTTTCAATGAAAAATCATTAACAATCATTAAATATTGTTGTTTAAAATATATGATACAGGTTTCATTATGGTTTATACTTAAGTGTAGAGGAGACAGTACAGACAGTGGAATCACCCAACTAAAGTTTTACTCATTTAATCATAATATAGGTTTACTGTAAACAACAACAACAACAACAACAACAAAAACAATAATAAAGATAACAAAAGTGTTTCCCACTGCACGTTCCCATATCGATAAGCTGATATATGGCATGAAATATGGCAACATCATAAATCACTGTTTACATTTTTTCAACCATATGTATATCTCTCTCTCACACACACACACACACACACACACACACACACACACACACACACACACACACACACACACACACACACACACACACACACACACACACACACACACACACACACACACACACACACACACACACACAAACACAAACACACACACACACACACACACACATGTCAAAAACAAAAGTCAAGATGTGGCCCATAATCTGGCATGTGGATAAATGACTATAGTGTAAATAAAAGTGTTTTTATGGTTATGTTTTATGACAGATGTAACAAGCAAATGTTGAAGTAGTTCAGGGCCTTTCCAGTTTTAAGCCATTTTGGCTGTTTTGAAGAGGAGAAACTGATTAATTTAGGTTTTCAACATAAATCTCAGAGACTGATCAAATTTAACTGTCTTCAGCTTAGTCCCATTGTTCATCAGGGGTCGGCACAGTGGAATGAAGCGCCAACTTATCCAGCATATGTTTTACACAACGGATGCCCTTCCAGTACTGTGAAATACCCATACACTCTCACATGCACACACATACACTACAGCCAATTTAGTTTACTCAATTCACCTACAGCGCATGTCTTTGGACTGAGGGGGAAACTGGAGCACCCGGAGGAAACCCACGTCAACGTGGGGAGAACATGCAAACTCCACACTTTCACTTGATCATTAGGTATGTGTTTGTGCATGTAGGCTTGTAAAGTGATTGGCTATAACCAGTTTAAGATCAATCAATCAATTAGCCAATTCCCCTAAGAAAACCTTTCTGTCAACGAAACTAATTCATTAGTTGTGAGCCACAGAGTGAACAGGGAAGGGCAGAATTTGTAAATCATGTCACGCTAAAAGGATTTGTCATTTTCCAGCACTCCAAATCGATTGTACATGGACGACACTCTGGCCAAAATAAAGACGCTTTTTTTAAAAACTCTGAGATACTCCATTGTTCATTGGCAACACAGGGGATTTCCATTGAAGTGAATGAGGGGGATTTCCTTCTCTCAGAGCTGAGTGTGTATTTATTGCCAGAATTGATGCTGACTGGACTGCACATTCATTTCAATAGCAATATATTTCAGAATATGTGATCATCATATTATGCACAATTCAACATTCATTTTTGCAGTGCTGCTAATGGTATATGTTACTTTGTATGCATACTTTGTATTTGTCTTCATATTATCTTGCAAAGATGGCTGAAAACTGATTTACAAATGAGGGCCCTTTATAAGTCGTGCATGGAATTGCAATTGTCACTCAGTCTGAAATGAGATAGTGGGTTTCAACTCATGAATAAGCTGATTCTTTTCATTTATCCATGAACTGAACTGATCTGTTTGCATCTGTTATTGAGTCAACAACATACTGATTCAAATGATATAGTCAGAGCAAGTGTCCAGTTAATAATTCAGTGAACCAGATGATTTTCTCAGAATGGATCTCCATTAAACAAATCACTGATTCAAAATATTTGCTCAGAGGGAGTTAATGATTCACTGATTCAAATGATTCAATTACAGCATATTTTAGGGTTAAATATTCACTGATTCATATTATATGTTCACAACGTCTCCAGTTAACATCTCACTGATTCAAATGATCTGCTCAGTGCAATCTCCAGTTAATAAACTACTGATTCAAATGATCTGGTCAGAGTGATTCTCCAGTTAATGATTTGCTGTTCAAAAATTCAATGAATCAAATGAACCAGTCAGAGCGAGAATACAGTTAATTATTTACTGATTTAAATGAATCAAGTAATCAGGTAATGATTCACAGGTTAATGATTCATTGATTAAAATGATCTGGTGAGAGCGAGTCATTAGTTAATTATTCACTGTTTAATGGTTTGCTGATTCAAATGATCTGGTCAAAGTGAGTCTTAAGTTACTTATTTCCTGATTCAAATGAACCAGTCAGCGCGAGTCTCCAGTAAATGATTCACAGGTTAATGATTTATTGATTCAAAAGATCTGGTCAGAGCAAATCTCCAGTTAATATTTTACAGGTTAATGATTCACTGATTCAAATAATAATGATTCACTGGTCAGAACAAGTCTCCAGTCAACGATCCTGTGTGGGGGTTTTTTGTTTTGTTTTTTGTTTGTTTGTTTTGTTGTTGGTGGTGGTTGGGTTTTTACCCAGGTAAAATTAGTTTGAGCCCAAAAAAAGGTTAATAATCTAATGAGAGCAAGTCATTAGTTGATTATTCACTTTTTAATGATTCACTGATTCAAATGATCTGGTCAAAGTAAGGCTTAAGTTACTAATTCACTGATTCAAATGAACCAGTCAGAGCAAGCCTCCAGTTAATGATTCACAGGTTACTGATTTATTGATTCAAATGATCTGGCAAGACCAAGTTGAATGATTCACTGATTCAAATGAACTATTCAGAGTGAGTCTCCAGTTAATAATTCCCTTGTTAATAGTTTACTAATTCACTTATCTGGTCAGAGTGAGTCTCCAGTTAATGTTTCACTGGATAATGATTCACTGATCGAAATGATCTGGTCCGGATGAGTCATTTGTTAATAACTCACTGTTTAATGATTCGCTGATTCAAATGATCTCGTCAAACTGTGTCTTAAATTACTGATTCGCAGATTAAAATGAACCTGTCAGAGCGAGTCTTTGGTTAATGATTCACTGATACAAATGATCCAGTCAGAGTGAGTCTCCAGTTACTGATTCACTGATTAAAAATTTACTGATTCAAATGAACCACTCAGAGTCTCCAGTTAATAATTCACCGGTTATTGATTCACTGATTAAAATGATCTTACTGATTTACCAATAAAAAATTCACTGATTCAAATCAACCAGTCAGAATGAATCTCTAGTTAATAATTCACTAATTAATGATTCACTGACTCAAATTATCTTACTAAATCACTGATTAAAAATTCACTGATTCAAATGATCCAGTCAAAGCGAATCTCCAGTTTCTAAATCATTGATTAAAAATTCACTGATTGAACCAGCCAGACTAATAATTCACTAGTTAATGATATGTGACAGAAAACATATCATATCATACAATACACAGGATAGTGATGTATCACAGACAGGGGCGCGATCAGCATTCAGATGCATCTCAAGTGATCTGACATGAACATAATCAGGGTCAGCTGCCCTGAAACCTGCCTAATTGCAACAATAAGTGATGCCAATATTTCAAGCAGCCCTCTAAGCTTAGACAATACACAGTTTTACACTCTATTCAACAGACACATGACCAGTTACTTCTGTGTGAAGTAACTGTGTGAGAGAGAAATAAATATCAGGTGATGATGGTTATTAACGTGAACCTGCTGATTCTGAAGTCACAGGTCGCTCACCCGATGCCCTCCAGACAGACGGCATGCTAGGAAAACATACGCATCTACATCAGCCAAGCTAGCAAAGCACAAACATCAGTCTGACATGCGCTTTAACCACACACGCACATACTGCAGTGTCTGCTCAGTACATTTGAACCAGTACTTGAATACACTAAAGAATGTGGAGCGTGTTTTCGGGTTTTCCACAAGGCCATCAACCTGCATGCAAGATCAGAGTGTGTGTTTTTATGAGCGAGAGTGCAGGGATTACTGTATAAATGACAGAAGACAGGTTGGCTCTTATGTAAAGTGATGTACGATGCATTTACAGCAGGGTCAGTCCTCCTGGGGCAGAATCAGGTTAAGTGCCTTCATCAAAGCTGGAGAAAACACCTGCTGTCCAGACCTCTGCTTTTACATTAGCAGACAAAGAGCAGTTCTCATGTCGGCAGACTGACTGCAAGTAATACATTGCAATCAAGCATTGTGCATGGTGCATGTTGATCAAGAGGATACATGCGAGCAAATATCTTTTAGGCGGTGTCTCTTTTACAGTTTTAGTTTTTGTCTACACTTGTTTATTTAAACATTCCTGTGGTTGATGAATGGATGTAGATTAAATATAAATATGATGTCTTACAAGATAAATGCTGCAGTACATGATAACTGGCTATTCAATTTTTTTATATGAACTATATGCCAACACTGTAGAACATGCTGTGTTGATGTAAGCCAATGTTTGGTCAGATATGGACAAATTCAACTCATTCGTTCATTGATTTTCCTTCAGCTTAGTCCCTTATTTATCAGGAGTCACCACAGCAGAATGAACCGCTGCCAACTATTCCGCAGCGGATGCCCTTCCAGCCGCAACACAGTGCTGGGAAATACCCATACACTCTCACATTTACACACACACTCATAAACTACCGACAATTCAGTTCATCCAATTCATCTATAGCGCACAGTCTTTGGACTGTGGGGGAAACCGGAGCACCCGGAGGAAACCCACACCAACACAGGGAGAACATGCAAACTCCACACAGAAATGCCAACTGACCCAGCCTAGACTCAAACCAGCGACCTTGTTGCTGTAAGGCGACAGTACTAACTACTGAGAAATCGTGCTGCCCTACAAACTCAACTGCTGGGTTAAAAAGTATCATTTAAATTTAATTGGAAAAAAAATTGTCCATGCTTGACCCAATGCTGGGAAACGACAACTTCAAATTTATTTTACAGTGCATGATAAACAAAACGACAACAACAACAACAACAACAACAAAAAACACTTATATTTTAATATTAGATTTTCTTCATTTTTACTGTTTTAATATACATTTATTAAGAATTTTTGAATACATTTCATTTATTTTCCAAATGCTGAAAACAAACTTTTTTGTTGCTCATTACTTTTTTAAATGG
>CAIGQW010052713.1:5018107-5040237 GCA_903798125.1 Danio choprae
CCAGCGACCTTCTTGCTGTGAGGCCACAGTGCTAACCCCTAAGCCACCGTTAAAAGGGCTTTTAATTTGGCAGAAACAATAAATCACCTTTCTCTCCGCTCGGTCTCTTACTGTCTTCAGCAGAAAACTAAATAAAAGTATCAGCAAAAGAACGGAGAATCAAAAGAATTAAATGAATAAATATAAATAATAAGGGCAGGAGGGCTGCACGGTGGCGCAGTGGGTAGCACGTTCGCCTCACAGCAAGAAGGTCGCTGGTTCAAGCCTCGGCTGGGTCAGTTGGCATTTCTGTGTGCATGTTCTCCCCGTGTTCGCGTGGGTTTCCCCCACAAGTCCAAAGACATGTGGTACAAGTGAATTGGGTAGGCTAAATTGTCCATAGTGTATGTGTGTGAATGAGTGTGTGTGGATGTTTCCCAATGATGGGTTGCAGCTGGAAGGGCATCCGCTGCGTAATACATATGCTGGATAAGTTGGCGGTTCATTCCGCTGTGGCGACCCCAGATTAATAAAGGGACAAAGTTGAAAATAAAATGAATGAATGAATGTGTTTGAAGATTGTAGGCCAAATCTCAAATCCCAGAACCCTTCAATCCCAGAATCCATTTTCCACTACATTGCAAATCACAGGAAAAGATCATTATGATGTCATAAAGAGAAAGACTTCCTGAGTGCTGGTCCTTTGAGGCAGCAGATTGTTAGGTTAATAGTAAGCAAACTCTAACATGTTTTCTAATAGACACTTTTAACACTCTGATCTCTGCAGCTAATTATGCCGGTGAAATGTTCTGCCTGTAGGACAGCACTAATTCCCAGTTATAAGAATATCTTAGCGATTAAAAAGCTTGGACAAAATTATAGCCAATTGCCTCATAACACCACAGGAAACAATTAAGCGATGCTAAGGTTTCCAGATTTTGAGATTTCTAATTAAAAACAGCATAAACAGTGGACCTTCAAGGCTTGTAAACCATAATGTCCTGCATATTTATTATCAGGACAAACATTAGCTTAAATATATTCCATTTTGTTGAACTTGATGAACTGTTGTACTCATGATGATGCCTTTAAAATAGATCCATTAAGCCTCAGATCAAGTCATTGATTGCTTTTAGGCTTATAATCAAACACAAGCACAAATCTTCACGCATGTGTGTTCACGTTCTCCCCCACACGCACATGCAATCACGTCACTTTAAATGTCATCATCACCGCGAGCTCCATGTGTTTGAGGAGACTGAATGTCTGAGCAGCATCAGGACTGAATGTGTTAGAAAAGTCAGGAAGATGCGTTTCCTGTACATCTGTGTGTCACTTGTGCTGCCCTTACATGTTCACAACAAAGACATTCACAACGAGGCTCAAAACATAAAGAGATCTCGGTTTTTACATGATAAATATTCACATGATAAATAAACATGCTCTAAATTAATGTGACAGACCTAATGTCAATATTTTGCAATGCAAGTTATACTCAAACTGTATCTTTTGTCTCTAAAACTGGTTTAAGTTCAGTTTAAAATACTCTCCTCATTAAAAAAATGTGTAGTAACATATTTGGCACTTTGATTGCCATTTATATAACCACATTTATACTACAAATACCATGTTTAACTGTGGTTAGTCTACTAAAACCATGGGTATTTTTTGGTTGGCATTTTAATTTGTAGTAAAATTGTGGTTTATTGTGTAAGGTTTGTTAAAATGTCTCTTCATTAAAGTCTGCCTTATGAAAATTAACCATAGTTTTACTGCAAAAAACATTGTAAATTAACCATGGTGTTTGTAGTAAAACAGGGTATATGCAGAGCTAACGTAGTGTTTCTTCCCATACCGATAAACTTCCGGTGAACGGTTAATGTGACTTTTTTCAATTTTATACGGTTCCTTTTACAGCATCGGTGCTGTAATGTACTTAAAATATAATCAGTTAAATAGACATTCATTTAGTTGTTGAAGCGTAAACCGAGATGAACAGCCGTTTACACACAAGCGCCGGTCAGGATCAGCAGGCTAGCACAGAAACGCCATTGGAAATACTGGAGTAAAATAAATTAAAACATTTTAAAGACATGGCGCGGAACAGAAAATGTAATTTAACGTAGTGCTGTACATTCTGAGACCCACTTTATATCGTATATCATTTAGGCAGTGAAGATCGTTGATTTTTAAAGAAAACAGACCTTAAGCGCTAAAGAAATAGTTGAATTTACTTGAAGCGTGGTTATATAAATGATAATATGACCAAAAAAACATGGTTATACTGCAGTCTTAGTAAAATTGCGGTTAATATTCGTGTTCCCAACCCACTAAACATTAGACGTCTGACTGACGTGCATATCATGTCTATACTGCGCCTATCAGTGTAATAGATGTCGTTTGGACGTGTCTTGCGCAGGGGGGAGAAACCTCTCAGCACATACAAAGCCTCAGGATTCAAAGAATTTACATAAAAAGGTCTATAAATGTACATACGGTTATCTAAATGAAATCTCAATGATATCCGTTCATTTCTAAGCAGTACAGCCTTAAAAATTCTTCAAGCACAACCAGCATCTTCTTCCAGCGAAATCAATATCGCCCATATTCTAATAGCAACGCAAAATACAGTCAGTGATGCTTTCTGTTGGTCGACCTGGTTGATGTATTTATATCTAGTGGCGAGCACGCAGTATTACAGTTTTAGCCACTAATTTGTTATGCGAGGAAAAAGTCCATTTCAAGATTTATAATATCCAATAAGATATCCAATGAGACTATACAATGTTAAATTAGTGTTCAGTCAGTTGGAATATGTCGTAGACACGTTTGGTAGCTCAAGACAACCTGAGTTACACTAATTTAACGAATTTATTGCAGCACATATAGGAAAAAATAAACCGAAAGTAGGAAAAAGGTAGGTTTGTGGCACAACCCCATACAATCAATGATATAAATGTAATAAATATAACTATTTTCCTTCTTTTACACAGCAATTGACCGTAGACATACAGCACTGTAAGCTGTTATGTGGTCACACTGCCCTCTTGTGGATATAGTATTACAACGCTTCAAATATGAGCATGTACGCCTCAGATAGCATTAGTTTTTGCCGAATGATAACATACAATACAAGGCCTATTATTGATTTAGTTGGCCTAATTTTCCAAACCATTAATTCAGTTCTCAAAACATTGTTACACTTCTCAAAACTAAACACCATCTCTTCACAAGTTCCAATTTCCTCAACATCTTCCACAAAACGTGGCCCAAAAATGGCCCAATTTTTAAGTTTAACCACGTTCTCGTTCTGAAAACACAAATATAATTAACTCAAGCTCTCACACACGTGTTAACACTCAGTAACAAAATGAATGACACACACATCAGAATCTCAAAGAAGAAAATAAAAAGATAAAGGACGAGGAGGAGGAAGAGGCCGAAGAACATTTATTCCTGATGAAATATGGGCAACAATAGTTGAGCAGTTTCTTGTGCGCAGGATGACCCCCACATAGAAGTCGTACATATATGAGATACAAGTTAATTTCGATTTCACATATATAAAAAAATGAGGGAAGCTGGCCAATGAGTTCGGCTGAATGAGACGCTGCTTGTTACAGAGCCACTTGGGCTCCAATGAGGGGGAGCTTGAGCTCCTATAAGCTGTTTTAATGCGTACACCCACCCCACCCCTAACTCTAACCCCCAGTGACATCACTTGTAGAAGAAGTGCAGCAAGAAGGAGCTGGAGCTCATATAGGTAATTGCATTGCTTCTTTCAGCCCCTTTCAACTACAAGATATTATTTGTTACTATAAACGTAAAACCGATATACCAGCTAACTACATCATTAACTTTTTTATTTTGTATGGAAAATATGTTATTCACAAACAAAGATTCTCGAATTCGCAGCCTTCTTTTTCACAATTTTTTAAAAAATTGAAATTGATGTTTTTATTAAATCTCTTAGACTGGTTAAAAACAAGAAACGAGACAGATTCTTGGATTATTATTATAATTATTTTGGAAACATCACGGATGCATGAGTCCTTCTTTCCACTCGCTGTATTTGTGTTATTTATGTATCTCATTCATTCATTCATTCATTTTCTTTTCGGCTTAGTCCCTTTATTAATCTGGGGTCGCCACAGCGGAATGAACCGCCAACTTATCCAGCATATGTTTTACGCAGCGGATGCCCTTCCAGCTGCAACCCATCTCTGGGAAACATCCATACACACCCATTCACACACATACACTACGGACAATTTAGCCTACCCAATTCACCTGTACTGCATGTCTTTGGACTTGTGGGGGAATCTGGTGCACCCGGAGGAAACCCACGCAAACACGGGGAGAACATGCAAACTCCACACAGAAATGCCAACTGACCCAGCCGAGGCGCGAACCAGCGACCTTCTTGCTGTGAGGCGATCGTGCTACTCACTGCGCCACCGTGCAGCCTTTATGTATCTCTGTTAAATTTATTTATTTTTTCTTCTTTTGTTGCTCTTTTTATTTACTGTTTATATGTGTATTATAGGCCTCACAGTGACGCAGTGGGTAGCACGTTCGCCTCACAGCAAGAAGGTCGCTGGTTCGAGCCTCGGCTGGGTCAGTTGGTGTTTCTGTGTGGAGTTTGCATGTTCTCCCTGTGTTGGCGTGGGTTTCCTCCGGGTGCTCCGGTTTCCCCCACAAGTCCAAAAACATGCGGTATAGGTGAATTGGGTAAGCTAAATTGTCCGTAGTGCATGAGTGTGAATGGGTGTGTATGGATGTTTCCCAGATATGGGTTGCAGCTGGAAGGGCATCCGCTGCGTAAAACATATGCTGGATAAGTTGGCGGTTCATTCTGCTGTGGCGACCCCAGATTAATAAAGGGACTAAGCCGAAATGAAAATGAATGAATGAATGTGTATTATATTATTTAACCTGATCTAATAATCAAGTTATTATCATTACTAAAAAAAAAGAGGAGCTGGAGCTCAAGCTCCCCCTTTCTGGAGCTCAGCTCTGCCCAAGTGGCTCTGCAGTGAGTATCACTTGGGCTGAATAGGAGTTTTAGTGTACTGAGATTAAATTGTCTTTTGTTCATACTCAGCTCTTTACAATAACAATTTGCAACTGCAATACTTTACAATTACTTTTATTATTATTATTATTATTACTATTATACTATTAAAGTAATGTCATAAAAAATATAGTAAATGCTTATCTATGTATTTTATTGTGCCTTAACTGATTCCTGACTACCAATAAGAGCATTTAATACAAGTGTTTTGAATTAATCTGACGTGTTTTCTATGCAGTGCGGTAGTCCGTGTATATTTGTCAGGTTTGTACAAAATCAATTTGACTGAAGAGAGTATTTGTTTTTGACCTTGAAGTTTGTGCAAGTTGGTGTATAGTTTTAAGTTTTAAGATTGTGTTTATGGTTTTGAGAACATTACATTAACATTTAGTCCAAAGCGACTTACAATTGAGGAGGCATTCAGTAATTCAACAAGAAGAGGCAGCACACACAAGAAGTGCTAATTATACAAAGGAACTGTTAAGCCACGGTCACACTGCACTTTTCGCCCCATAGACTTCCATTCATACTCATGCGAACATGACAGACCGGAAACGCAATTCGCTGCATTGCAAAGTTCAAGCTTGGTGAACTCTGATCTGTGAAATTGCATCACGTGATTGCTTGAGACCAATTGAAGATCAAAGCATGCACAGAAATTTAAAATATGGACCAATCACTCTCTTTTTTAATGTCTAATCAACTTGTTTAATCCCACCCCTTTCACAGTGCCGTATGACAGCATTTCGCATGCTCACACTCTAGTGTGACCACAGCATTAGTGCACTGAGCATTAAGTGCTATAGTAAGGAGGGGGAATGATTTTTTTATATAGAGAGATGAATGTTTTTGGTGGTTTGTCAAGCCCACTCACCTGTGTGCAGCACCCTTCATAAATGCATTTTGTTTTGAGATATGGAGTAATTTGTAAGAATGTGTCTGGTGCAAATGTCCAAAACTGGTGCAAGTGTCAGTTAAAGTGTCAGAGAGATGAAAGAGTGTGTTTTCTACAGGTGGTTTGTCAAGCCCACTCACCTTTCATGTCAATTGCATGCTTTGAGGTTATCGTGTGGTTTGGTCAGGAGGGGGGGTGTTGGGGGGGGGTTAAAGGTTTTGTTCACAGGGGTTAGGGTAAATTATGGAAAAGATGTGTTTTTAGTTGTGGTTTGAATGATACAGAACATGGTGAATTGTTTCATAAATTGTGTGTTACCAAGTGTGTGAGAAAAAGTGTCAAATACAATTTTACTGTTAGAATACAATTACAATAATAATGCATCGTGTTTAAATTACTCATTAAATACCTGCACTTCATTACATGTTCATCGTAGAAAAACAACGCAGTGAGTTCATGCCATTGCACTGTCATAATTTCCAACTTGTTAAACATCAGAAGTCTCCAAAGAGTAATAATATTCCTCATTCACTTCCAACTGTTTATCTACTTGTACAAGTCAACATCCTGTGTAGTATGTGATGGGAGCAAAAATGCTACTGATCTAAATTGTAGGCTTTAAATGGACAAAGAACAGATAAACAGATGGCAGACACAAATAAACACCAAGTGGATGTACTGTAAATGATTTTTATGTGAGTTCCATGCAGGCTTAATCTGATATTTTATTGCTAACAAAACTAAATCTGCCTTTAAATACAAATATAAAAATGTTATTAGTTTAGTATAAAAATGTCTAGCAAGTCTACAGTGCATACGCTAAGTGTGTGTGTCTGTCTGTGGTATGTGTGTGCATGTGTGTGTGTGTAACATCATCTTCTGAGTACAGTGACTGGAATGTGGCTTTATCTTTAAATAAAACCAGCATCACTCTCGACAGATGGTGATTAAATATGTTTATCTTTTTCCAGATCAAGGCTGTGAGAAAACAAGCACATGAAGTCGAGACCAAACTTTTAGACCATGAAAACATATACCGCTTTGGAAAAAAATTCTAAGTTATTACTGGATTTGCCTTTAATACCTATATGTACACTTACCGGCCACTTTATTAGGTACACCTGTCCAACTGCTCGTTAACGCAAATTTCTAAACAGCCAATCACATGGCAGCAATTCAATGCATTTAGGCATGTAGACATGGTCAAGACGATCTGCTGCAGTTGAAACCGAGCATCAGAATGGGGAAGAAAGGTGATTTAAGTGACTTTGAACATGGCATGGTTGTTGGTGACAGACGGGCTGGTCTGAGTATTTCAGAAACTGCTGATCTACTGGGATTTTTGCCCATAACCATCTCTAGGATTTACAGAGAATGGTCCGAAAAAGAGAAAATATCCAGTGAGCGCCAGTTCTGTGGGCGCAAATTCTTTGGGCCCATTAGTACCAACTGAGCATCGTGTCAATGCCACAGCCTACCTGAGTATTGTTGTACCATGTCCAACCCTTTATGACCACAGTGTACCCCTCTCCTGATGGCTACTTCCAGCAGGATAACGCGTCACATCATAAATCGCGAATCATCTCAGACTGGTTTCTTGAACATGACAATGAGTTCACTGTACTCAAATGGCCTCCACAGTCACCAGATCTCAATCCAATAGAGCACTTTTGGGATGTGGTGGAACAGGAGATTCACATCTGCAGCAACTGCATGATGCTATCATGTCAATATGGACCAAAATTTCTGAGGAATATTTCCAGTACCTTGTCGAATCTATGCAACGAAGGATTAAGGCAGTTCTGAAGGCAAATGGGGTCCAACCCTGTACCTAATAAAGTGGCCGGTGAGTGTATTTTGAGCAAAATGTGCATTTGCGTTTCATTTTAGTAGTTTTATTTGCAGAAAGGACAATAGGTCAATGTAAATGATAATATAAATCCCATGCTTTTAGACAAATACTTTGTGGAAATTGATATATGCATATTTCACACATACATGCATGTTATATATACTGTATACCCCAATGAATATGTTAGGAAAACATATTAAATAAAATTGTAATATAAAATACACAATATATGTTTTTAATACTTAATGTCTGAAAGCCTATTGTCATTTTCAGCAAATAAATCCACTAACTTTCCACATTCTTGTTTTTTTATAAATTTTAAATCATAAATTTTAAGAACCAGTAATATTTCTGAAGCAGGCTATTACATTTTTTTCAGATATATTTAGATATTGTAGGCCTGTACATTTATGGCCAGCTTTGTCTATAAGGTGAAATTGAAATTCATGGTTAATCATGTCAAAAAGTGGCATATGACCATTGTTCATTCATTCATTTACCTTCAGCTTAGTACCTTTATTCATCAGGGGTCGCCACAGCGCAATGAACCCCCAACTTATCCGGCATATGTTTTACACAGCGGATGCCCTTCCAGCTGCAACCCAGTACTGGGAATCATCCATACACACTCATTCACACACATACACTACAGACAATTTAGTTTATTCAATTCACCTGTAGTGCATGTCTTTGGACTGTGGAGGAAACCGGAGCACCCGGAGGAAACCCACGCCAACAAGGGGAGAACATGCAAACTCCACACAGAAATGCCAACTGACCCAGCCAGGACTCGAACCAGCAACCTTCTTGCTGTGAGGCGACAGTGCTAACCACAGAGCCACCGTGTCAGACCTCAGTGAACGTAATTCTCCAAACTCTCTCCAGCATGACCAAAAAGTCTCTTATTATTGAGTTTATAAACATACCCACAAATCACAAAGCTAGCTTACTGGAACTGCACAGCAATTAGTCTCCTATCAGTTTCCCCCTTCCACATCTCTTTTCCTGTCCAGCACTGGTTTTCGGCAAACCGGAAACGGCCTCTGAGCGAATATGCGAATTTATTATCTTAATCAGTCGGAGGTCTGCAGTCAGTCTCACCCGAATTTGCTGCTTTCCTGACCGGAACATTCTATAGACCAGCTGTAAAAGGGCATTAAAAGTCTATATATTCAGGTTTATTTTTTAAGCTATTAATTTAAGCTATGCAAGTAACATAGTTTTCCTCCATATTCGCTGTCGGAACGTCCTTCACATGGGACTTACAGTTTTTAGTCGTGATGTCATCGCTTTGAAACGCACATCCGCGCTGGAGCCACACCGCAGGACAGACGGCGACGCACTTCACGCGCCTATTCGCTTCTGAAAACAACCCAGCACTATTTCTTTAGTTTGAAGAGCGGGTGTTGTACTTTTTTTTAATATTGACATTCACTTTCATGACCATGGAGATGAAAACCATCTTGTTTTTAATTCTACAAGCGCATATTTGCCTCTTCTCTAACGGTAAGTTCATTCACGCATTCACGGAGGAAATGAGATGATGGTTTTTCAAAAGCTGTTTATGGTTTCCTGGTGAGCTTCATAATAACTGAATGAAAATGATGATGTTTTACAGAAAGCAGTCATTGCAAAGAAATAACATTGTTTTACTTTAGAATAACTGTATTTGTATATGTATATATTTCTTTTGTTTTGGCGTATTGATTATAATAACCGCAAAGTTATTAGCCTACAAATATAATGGTTAAACTAAATGTTTATTTAGACTCCAAAACCTTTTTATGGGCAGCACGGTGGCGCAGTGTGTAGCACAATCGCCTCACAGCAAGAAGGTCGCTGGTTCGAGCCCCGGCTGGGTCAGTTGTCGTTTCTGTGTGGAATTTGCATGTTCTCCCCGTGTTGGCGTGGGTTTCCTCCGGGTGCTCCGGTTTCCCCCACAAGTCCAAAGACATGCAGTACAGGTGAATTGGATAAGCTAAATTGTCCGTAGTGTATGGGTGTGTGTGGATGTTCCCAGTGATGGCTGGAAGGGCATCCGCTGCGTAAAACATATGCTGGATGAGTTGGCGGTTCATTCCGCTGTGGTGACCCCAGATTAATAAAGGGACTGAGCCGAAAAGAAAATGAGTGAATGAAACCTTTTTATTATTATTTATTTATTATTATTTGGGCGACACAGTGGCTCAGTGGTTAGCACTGTCGCCTCACAGCAAGAAGATCACTGCTCCGGTTTCCCCCACAGTCCAAAGACATGCGCTGTATGTGAATTGGATAAACTAAATTGGCCGTAGTGTATGAGTGTGAATGATGAAGGTGTATGGATGTTTCCCAGTACTGGGTTGCAGCTGGAAGGGCATCCGCTGTGTAAAACATATGCTGAATGAGTTGGCGGTTCATTCGGCTGTGGCGACCCCTGATGAATATAGGGACTAAGCCGAAGGAAAATGAATGAATTATTTGTTTTTGCAAGACTTAGTAAATTTCACAAAAAATTAAGTAACACATGATCTTTTCAACTGAAAGAGTACTTTATGGTCTAACATCAATAAGTATTGTATATTTAAAATTCATTAATTCATTTTCATTTCGGCTTAGTCCCTTTATTAATCTGGGGTCGCCACAGCGGAATGAACCGCCAATTTATCCAGCATATGTTTTACGCAGCGGATGCCCTTCCAGCTGCAACCCATCATTGGGAAACATTCACACACTCTCATTCACACTCATACACTACAGACAATTTAGCTTACCCAATTCACCTATACTGCATGTCTTTGGACTTGTGGGGGAAACCGGAGCACCCGGAGGAAACCCACGCCAACACAGGGAGAACATGCAAACTCCACACAGAAACGTCAACTGACCCAGCCGAGGCTCAAACCAGCGACCTTCTTGCTGTGAGGCGAACGTGCTACCCACTGCACCACCGTGAGGCCTATATTATAATATTTTTTAATAAATTACAGAAAATTAAAGTGAATTAAAGTTACTGTTGGTGTTCTATCCCCAACAATTAATCAACAGCATTTGCATAAATGGCTATTTTACAATAGACTGCATTAAATAAAATGTAACCCTGCAAGAAACCAAGTGTAATAAGTATTTGGAAAAAATACTGAATAAATATGCTTTCCACTGATGTATGGTTTGTTAGCACAGGATAGGATATAGGCTATTTGGCCAAAACACAACAATATCACAATCTGGAATCTGAGAATTAAAAAAAATAAGTTGCATAATTAACAATGCATAATTACTATTCAAAAATGTTTTGTATATATATATATATATATATATATATATATATATATATTTATGGAAGGAAATTTAATAATGTCTTCATGGGAGATGATCTTTACTTAAAATTCTAATAATTTTTGGCAGAAAGGAAAAATATGGGCCACAAATTATGGTGAAAAAGAGTCAAGCTGTATTTCCAATAAAAAATGTACATCTCAGAAAATTGCCATCTCAGACGCAAAACTCCAAATCATGGTGACCTCCAGCAAATAGGATTTTTGAAATGTAGCTAGTCACACTCTAAACAATATCTGTTAAGTAACAGTTCCCATATTTTGTGATTCATAAGAGTTTTCTGCCTTTTTATGGTTATGAATTAAATTATGGGATGTCGATCTCTCCTCTGTGGACTTTTGATGATGAAAATTCAACTCTACAGTTTAGCAAAGTGACTTTTATTGACATTTTAGTTGTTTGAAATAATATAATGTATAAGAAATAATATATAGAGAAATAAATCTGTAAAATAACCGAAAATGCACTGGCAGTTTATTACAAGGTTTTTGTAGCATAATATACAACACCAAGCCAGACAATATATCACTTTCAACTATTAAAAATGTTCATAAAAGTAGCTTTTACAAACTTTCCTGCAGGGTAAAAGTTGCTGGAAGAAATATCAAGCTCCCATGTTGCAATTCAAAAGCATTAATATACGGGGAAACATAACAAATAAAAACATGAATCATAAAAAACTGCTAATTTACAGATATTTTTACAGTGCATTTACGTTTTTAATCCCACCAGGAAACTCAACAGCTTCAGGAACCCTGATAGAGAGGTGATTCATAGCATTCCTGGGAAGTGTCTTGTGTATTTTGGCAGAAAACAATCAGATGAAGCTATCAGATGTGGATGTTGTCAGATTCTCGTCTAATAGTGTTATGTAAGAACTCACTGGGGTTTCTTTTGTTTGATTTCAGAAAGTGCTGAAGATGCAACAACTGTTCAACCGGTTTATTTAACTGCTCATCATGAGGATCCCAGAACAGGTATAGTAATGTAGCAAATGTAACCAGACTATTACAAAAAAAAAAAAAAAACATTTCACTTTATAACTCTGAGTCTACAGAAATAATAATGCAATAATCACTTCTTTAAAACAGCTGTAATAGAGCAGAGTTTTTTTTTCTTTTAGTCATTAAAGTCTGCATGAAATTATAATGTACAATGTTTATTTTACTAGCGTGCATTTTTAGAATTAGGGTGAACAATTAATCTGTACTAGTTAATCCACTTGGACAAAATACTATTTAGGTAATCTTTAATCAAAATCTTACCATTTGCTTCGGCTCTGGAATGGCAGTCCCTTGCTCATGATGTCAGTTTAATGGCTTGAAAGAGATATGCTTAGCCACACCCCTCAAACCGTTAGTTTGCTGCAAGTGAAAGATGAGAACGTCATCATACTGAAATGCACTTTAAGTGATGTCAGCAAAGTATAAAAACTTAATTATTGTTTCCATTCAAAACATAATTTCTATTATCAACTTAAAAAGTGTAAATCTTCATTACCATTGAGGTTTTTAATCAATTCATCAATATAACAATGATATTTTTGCTAATTTAATTAGATTTTTTTTTTAAAGGAAAGCCTTTGGTTCCAGTTAGAAATCATGAGAAAAATATTATATTGAATTTTTTAATTATTTTGGCCACCACTGTATATTATAATGATAAGAACCAGTAGATGTTATGATTTAAAGAAGATTTTTGTATTATATTACCTAATAAAATATGCATGCACCAACAGTAAATGGCCTGATAATCTGAAACAACATCACTGAATTTCCTGGCAACCACAGCTGCTTGATTGTTTATATAACACATTTAATGGGATTTTTGTATGGTTAAAAACAAACAAATACACAGTTAAAGTATTTAGAGACAGTCTATCACATAAGGTCCTATTATACAGTAGGCAGATCTTGGAGCTGTTATTGTTAGAAATGGCTGTTTATCTTTAGCTTTGTCTAAAATGTCAAGGTCTTCACACAGATGTAGAAGACTACTTGTCTAACAGCATTATGAGAGCTATCAGTGACTCTTCTGTTTGGTTATAGGTCCCCCTGGACGCAGTTTTGCTATTAAACAGGTCTACATAACCAACACCTATGAGCCGATTGACATGGAGGAGGCGTTCCCTCACTCAAATTCCTCAAATTCAAGTAAACCCAGAAAAGGTACACAATTTTCATTCTTTCATTTCATTCAGAACTTTCATTCTTTTCATTATGTTAGTTTTCAGTATTTTCACAATAAGTTTAAAGTTCTTTAGGTTAAAGGGATAGTTTTAGTTTTCAAAAATGAAAATTACATCATCTTTTATTTTCCCTTATGTGGTTCTAAACCTTTATTGGTTTCTTCCACTGAACACCAAAGAAGATATTTGGAAGAATGTTGGTTTCTGGCACCCATTGACATCAATAATAATAAAACAAAACTACTATAGGAGTTGATGGGTTCCAGCATCCAGCATTTTTCAGAAAAGATTTCTTTGTGTTCAACGGAAGAAAGAAGCTCAGATTTTGGAAAGGTGCATGGTGAGTAAATGAGGACAGAATTTTCAGTTTCGGGTGAGATATCCCTTTAAAGACCTAAATATCCTTGAAAATTCCTTTAAAGCAACGCAAAATTTTATATGGGAGTAATACAGTTGTGTGGAAACAATGTGTGAGTATAGCCAGCCTCTATTAGTAAAAATTAATTAATAAAAATTTTTATAATCACACTTCAACAGTATGCAGAAATACTTTGATTGACATTCTTCCTTTCAGAATCTGCCTATAGAGTTTAAAATCTGGCGTGTAGCTCCACCTTATTTAAAAACAAGAGTGCTGGGAGCACAATCTCATTTGAATTTAAAGCGACAGTCACCAAAATGGCACAATTTGATTCAAAGCCTAAAAGGGGCATTTTCTAATTATTTGTGAGGCATTTTAAGCTGAAACTTCACACATGCTCTCTAGAGACATCAGACTCATTATACATCTTGTAAAAAAGTGCATAATAGGTCCCCTTTAAAGAAGCAACATGTAGAACTCAAGAACCCTTGTGATTAGCGACACCTGTGGCTATTTTTGAACTGCAGTTGGCGGCCTATTGCTTCTACTCCCCATCATGGACAAATACCATACGAAGCTGAATGCTTTTGGCATTATAAGACCTTTTTTGGACCATGGAGAGATTCTTGGGAGTGAGTCCCAATGTCCCAAGTACTTCACATAAAAATAAGTCTAAAGGCTTCCATATGTATTTGGGAAGGTCTTATTTTTAAGTTCCGTTACAAGTTATTCACACATTGGCAGTTAAAAAAGTGACTAATACATACAATTCTTACTCTTGGAGCACAAAATCAGTCTTATGTTGCTAGGGTTTATTTTTAGTGATGACCACAAATACATTTTATGGGTCAAAAAGATAGATTTTTTATGCCAAAAATCATTAGAAAAATAAGATTTTCTGTTACATTTCTTACTGTAAATATATCAAAACTCAATTTTTGATTAGTAATCCCCATTGCAAAGCACTTCATTTAGATTTCACTTTAAAGGTGGTTTTCTCAGTATTTCGATTTTTGGGAACCCTCAGATTCCTGATTTTCCAATAGTTGTATCTTTGCCAAATATTTTCCGATTCCAACCAAGTATACATCAATGGACCCTTTTCACATGACGCATTTAACAGTCATCAGCATCTTAAATTCTTGAAAGTTTTTAATATTTAGATTTTTTTAAATGTATGTGTATTTATATGCAGTTATGTATGTTTTATATCATCTTTGCATCAAATTACAAAAAACTAATTTCGGCTTATGCAAGGCATTTCTAATGCAGCATCTATGGGGCAGGACAGTAAATTTGACGTTGTTTTCTCTTCTGACTGCTGTTATCATACAATTTCTTGCCTTTTTCTGAAAGTCTTGATAACACCATTGTTGAGTTTCTCTTTTATTATTTCAGCAAATAGGATTGTAAAAAATAATTTATTATACTCTTCTATTCACTGCGCTCTAAGGATGTATTTACATTAAGCACGGTTGCCTTGAACTGTGCCGGAGCACGATTGCCCCTTCCCCTCTCCCCCTTGGCCTGCACGCATACTGCATTTGCCCTCCGACTTGAGGCACGCTTACATCGCCGATGATGCGACGGTTCAGTTTAACAATAAGAGAAGCACACTCGCTCCGTACAGTGGAGATTGCTTTAGTTATACTGTTTTGTATTATTTTAGTCGTTTGGGATGTAGTGACACACAGTCAAATCTTTTGCTTAACAGATCCACCTCTTTTAATGCTGACAAATTTTCATGAAAGTCCTCGTGCTGCACGTATTATGAGATTTGCTGATTAGCGAGAGGTTTGCATCTTTGATAAACTATGACAGTTCGCGTTCATTGAAAAGTAAGAATGATTAATAAATCCATATATAACAGTAACTTAAAAGTGACTTCGCGTCTTCAGTTTTGCGCTCAGGCATGCTTTGCACTCACACTACAAGCGTACCACCCCAAAGCCCAACCGAACCGTGCTCTGGCACACCTCTTCCAACCAGGCCAGGGCAGCCTAACCGAACCCGGGCATGGTACAGAGCACTTACACTTGTCAAACGAACTGGGAAATGGGGGTCAAACTCACATGGGCATGGTTTGGATAGCCTAGTGCGAGTACACCTTAAGTTTACCTAACTATGACAACTTCCGCTACTGAGAAACTTGGAAATGTGAAAAGGGTCCATAGAAAGCTTATTTATTCAGATGATTTGTAAATCTCAATTCTGAAAAATTGACAATGTTCAATTGTATAGTGGTCTTATGAAAGCCTTCACTAATGTTATGTTTATGTATGTTTGCTTGCAGAATTTGTGTTCCTTAGTTATGCCATCGAAAATCCAGAAGCGTCTCAGTCTAGCTCTAAAAATGCACATCCATGTAACGACACAGATCCGAATGCAGCAAAATGCAACCACACTACACTCCTGGAGAAATTCAAAATCTCAGATGATGCTGTTGAGTTCCTGAAAGGCCCGCTGGTCACACGCTTCATGCCGTCATTCTACATCTTCATCATCCTCATCAGTTTGCCTCTGAACGCTTTGGCTTTGGTGATGTTCACCTGCAGGATCAGAGAAAAGAAACCAGCTGTGATCTACATGTCTCACCTGGCGTGTGTGGATCTGCTCTTCGCCCTGCTGCTGCCTCTGAAGATCCACTACCAGCTGAACGCTTCTGATTGGCTGTTTGGTGAGGCGGCGTGTCGTGTGCTCACTGCAGCTTATTACTGCTACATGTACTGCTCCATACTGCTGATGATGTGCATGAGTGTGGACAGACTGCTGGCCGTGGTGTTTCCAGTCACCTCTTTAACCTGGAGAAATGCAAGGAAAGCCACGTTCATATGCACATTAGTCTGGTTGCTGGCGCTCGCTGGTACTGTGCCACTACTTTTAATGAGACAAACATTCAATATTGAGGATGTGGGCATCACTTGCCATGATGCGCTGATTCATAACAACCCTAAAGATCAGCAATATGTGTATGTTTTCTTCATCCTTTCATGCTTTTACTACTTTGTACCACTCATTATCACCATAGTGAGCTACTCCACCATCATATATGTGCTCCGTGCAAAGTCTAATCGATTATCGAAATCTCCATCATGGTTAGAAAAACGACGGAGAGCTGCGATTATGCTTATCGCCATGCTGTTTGAGTTCATGGTGTGCTTTGCTCCAACCAATGGCATCTTGTTGTATCACTGTATTCGATTGGCTGTTGGCGGAAACAGTGGCGAGGGAGATTTATCTTATAGTGCATACATGTTGGCTGTGTGTTTGGGGAGCGCTAGTGTTTTTCTGGATCCTCTGCTGTACTATTATGGCTCGTCTCAATGCAGACAGAAGATCAGCGCTCTGTTTTGGTGGAAAAAGTCAAAAGCCATCTTATCAAAAGGAAGCAGGTCAGGATCCTCTTTTGTGAGTATTGAGTACACCAAGGCTTCAGTTAAGATGTAAATTAGTGAACACTTCCTTATTTTGGTTGTATATAATGCTACTTATTGGCAAGATTGAATATGAATGTGTTTTAGCACCTAAATTGTTGAATTCACTGTTATTTGGTATGCAGAAGTGTTTTGAAAAGTGTTTTAAAAGGGGACCTATTATGCAAAAATCACTTTTATAAGGGGTTTAAACACAGTTGTGTGGCAACAGGCTGCAAATATAACCCAACTTCTAATAGTAAAAAAAATGTATTGTATTTTTTATAATCACACTTGATAGAAGTGGTCTGCAGAACCACTTTGATTGACTTTCTCCCTTTGTACGTGTCATCAGAGAGGGGAAAGCTCCGCCTATTAGTGACGATCTCTCCCTTAATAGCATAGGACGTTAGACTTGTTTTTGAATCTGCCACTATGCTGACACACAGGCATTTGTATCTCCGCCCTCTTTAGTAAAGAGCACAATCTCATTTGACAGTCACCAAAATGGCACAATTTGGCTCAAAGCCTAAAAGGGGCTAGTTTCAAAGAGTTATAAAGCTATTATTTGTGGTGTATTTTGAGCTGGGCCTCACAGTGGCGCAGTGGGTAGCACGTTCGCCTCACAGCAAGAAGGTCGCTGATCGCTGGTTCTCCCTGTGTTGGTGTGGGTGTGCTCCGGTTTCCCCCACAAGTCCAAAGACATGCGGTATAGGTGAATTGGGTAAGCTAAATTGTCCGTAGTGCATGAGTGTGAATAAGTGTGTATGGATGTTTCCCAGAGATGGGTTGCAGCTGGAAGGGCATCCGCTGCGTAAAACATATGCTGGATAAGTTGGCGGTTCATTCCGCTGTGGCAACCCCAGATTAATAAAGGGACTAAGCCAAAATGAAAATGAATGAATGAATGAATGAATATTTTGAGCTGAAACTTCACATACACACTTTAGGGACATCAGAGACTTATTTTACATCTTGTAAAAAAGGGCATAATAGGTGCCCTTTAAAACGTACTTTTTTAGGGTAGGGTTTATTTGATTTTAAAATAATGGGATTTCAAATATTTCTTTATATGTGTTTTATTATATTGTAGTGGTGTAACGGATCACAAATCTCATGGTTTCAAACGCATTTGAATGGATTCGAAGGATTAATAAACATATGAAAATCACCATCATTTATAATTTATGTTGCGTGGGTGTTGAGATCCCCCTGCAGCTCATACTGAATGCATTAATGCAGGCTAAACAAGTAGTGACAGAAAACACCTTTGATAACCTAAGAAACCCAACACATCCCGAATAACCCACCACTACTTCTTCCATCATCATTATATTTTACAGAAAAGCCTAAATGCTTTCATACATGTGATTTGAATGACACAAGAGGCGATCTCTCTGCGATCGTTACAAATTTAAGATTAATCTACCAGTAAAAAAAAAGTATTTATTCACAGGTCACGTGTGTTCCAAACCATGGGTTGTGCTCCGTACAAATCACGGATCAACCTTGATCTGTTACACCCCTATTATAATGGCTTTGTTTTTGTTTAGTTTGGCCTCACAGTGGCGCAGTGGGTAGCACGTTCGCCTCACAGTAAGAAGGTCGCTGGTTCGAGCCTCGGCTGGGTCAGTTGGCGTTTCTGTGTGGAGTTTGCATGTTCTCCCTGTGTTGGCGTGGGTTTCCTCCGGGTGCTCCGGTTTCCCCCACAAGTACAAAGACATGCGGTATAGGTGAATTGGGTAAGCTAAATTGTCCGTAGTGCATGAGTGTGAATGGGTGTGTATGGATGTTTCCCAGAGATGGGTTGCAGCTGGAAGGGCATCCGCTGTGTAAAACATATGCTGGATAAGTTGGCGGTCCATTCCGCTGTGGCGACCCCAGATTAATAAAGGAACTAAGCCTGAATGAATGAATGTTTAGTTTTTTATGCATGTATGCTGTATATTTTATCTCTATACCTTTTATATGTATGTAAAGCACTTTGAGATGCTACTTTTTAATGCACTATATAAAATAAAGTTTATTATTATTTATGCCCAAAATTCAGATTTAAGCTAAAGCAGGATGAATTTCCTTTTTGTGCTGGTAAAATTCCAGCACCAATGTCACGAGGCCAAACAGACCCTAATCACGTCTATTTTCATCTTATCTATTTCCTGTTTATGACTGTTGTGTTGTGTGAGAAATCTGGTGAAAATGAAAGCATTTTATATTTATTTTACACATGGAGAATGCTTTGAGACGTTGAGCTAAGTTTGTCATATATGCCACATAATAAGAACATTAAGAATAATTAATATTGACTTGGCGGCATGGTGGTTAGCACTGTCATCTCACAGCAAGAAGGTCGCTGGATCGAGTCCCGGATGGGTCAGTTGGCATTTCTGTATGGAGTTCTCATGTTCTCCCCGTGTTGGTGTGGGTTTCCTCTGGGTGCTCTGGTTTCCCCCACAGTCCAAACACATGCGCTATAATTTATATATATATATAAATTGGCCGTAGTGTATGTGTGAATGCGAGAGTGTGTGGCTGTTTCCCAGTACTGGGCTGCAGCTGGAAGGGCATCCACTGCGTAAAACATATGCTGGATAAGTTGGAGGTTCATTCCGCTGTGGCGACCCCTGATTAATAAAGGGACTAAGCCGAAGAAAAATGAATGAATTAATCATATTGACTTTTTAATCTCACAATTTTGAGAAGAAAACATTAAATAGTGAGATAAAAATGTGAAATTGAGCTAAAGTTAAAGTTTTTTTTTATCTATTCAAGTTTTCACAATGTCAAGACAGGAAACAATGTTGTATTGCAGGTACTTTCAACAATTAGGCTGAATTTCAAATTTTCAATGAATAGATAATAAAAATCAAATAATTCCAACATTTTTATATAATTTGCTACATAAATATATCCATTATCATTATCTGTATACTGTTTCTGTCAGTAGTAACCGCTGTAGCTTTACAGTTTGCTGCACTTTATTCAATTGCTTTATGTGTATTATGTGTAAATACTATGTGAATATTCCCTTTCGACATAAAAGACCTATTTGTAAAGCTTATTTTTGACATTTCTATTTTTTATTCTGTTCGCAAAACTGTGATGTGATGCACTATTTCCCACTGTAAATGATGGTTGGAATAAAATGAATAACAACCTGTACTTGTCTCCCCTTTATTATACTGTATCACCAAAGGAGTTACAGTCAAAAATGTAATGTAATGTGTGTATTTATATAGCTTATTTATCGTGTATACACCCAAAGCGCTTCACGATCATGAGGTGGGCTCTCTCTACACCACCACCAGTTTGCAGCATCCACTTGGATGATGCGACGGCAGCCACAGGACAACTTTTTTAATTGTGGTAAAGTTGGTTTTATATTCACACATTCGTTCATTTTTGAACAGAGACAATTTTGTGAAAATGAAAATATTCGGTCTGTAGTGAAGTTTCACAAACTAATGTCGAGAGGAGCACGTGATATGATCGACTACAGCGGATCCTTATCACTAATCATTAGCTAGGCTATCAGATCATTCCAAAACTACTATAAATATCCTGCCTAAATATCATTCCCTATCTTCGAGAAAAAAAAATTACAGGCATGAATCCAGCTGTAAAATGTTCATCGAGTGTGTCGTTAACTCATGTTCTTCACATGGAGGCTAGCAGAGGAAGCGAAAATAATATTACATGAAGGTTTACTAACCTGTTGTGAAGCCCAGCAGGCACATGAAAGATTTGTACTAATCTACGCTCACGATATGTAATATTTTTTTAACAGCTGTGATATACACATAAACATACTAACGCCATGAATAACGGCACTGTTTTGCTGATGCTGAAACAAATAACAGCTCTACTAGGCCACTGCAATATAAACCACGGTCTGTTATCAACTCTCTTGCGAATCGATTCCTTTGAACAATTCGTTTCAAAGATCCAACTAAAATTACGACTTTCCACAAAGATCTCAGTCCATTGATCGGTTCTCAGTTCATCGTATTAAAAGTTACGCTTGAGGCTTTCTAATTTTTTATGCTGTATGATTTTAGGGTGTGCTTTTGATGCAACAATCAAACGTTTTATGAAATAACTATAACATTTAAAAGTCATGTATTATAACGCCTATCAAGTCATATCATCGGGAGTTTAAGATTTATTGAAATAATACATGTATAAAAGTATACACTGGTATATAAACTGAGTTGTTAAATTGAAAAGTTGTTTTGCTTTGCATAATTATTGATCGGCTCAGTTCAACCGGTTTACCCGATTCATTGAGAAGATTCAAATGAACAACTGACTCACACTTGACCTCAGCCGTCGCTGCTTTACTATAGCGGTTTGTATCGGGTGTATCTACAGTACCTGTAGAGCTTGGAATCAGAAATATACAGCTGAACGCCATGGGGATCAAAACTATATTGCTTTCAGCTGTAATTGCTCATGAATGCGCTGCCACCTTTAACGGTAAGTATTATAATATCAATATGGCGTATTTTGATGTATTGCTACTGTATTGTAACTTAACATAGTATGGCTAAAAAAGCTTTGCTTTTTATTATAGTATCAGTTTATTTTCAGTTATAATTTTTTTAAGTGAGTCACACTTTATTAAACCAAATTTAAAAAAAAATAATATTAATTTAGCTGCTCTAAATGTTTGAGTAAAATATGTATTGATGAACCTTATTATGGAAAACCACATATGGCAATGAGTCCATGGATCCACATCTCTCTCTCTCTCTCTCTCTCTCTCTCTCTCTCTCTCTCTCTCTCTGCTGTAGATGTGTCTTTCAAAACAAGTGCAGAGCAGTGTGCTTCCAAGAATTGTTGTTGTTGTTGTTGTTGTTGTTGTTCTTATGTAACACTATATCAACTCCAAAGCAAGGATATAATTTAGCAATATCATTAATGTTACCAAAATGATTTAAAGATGTATTCTTCTGTTTTCATTATACAAAAACAGCTAATATGTTCAAGGCTATTTTTTAAGCGATAGATAGATAGATAGATAGATAGATAGATAGATAGATAGATAGAT
>CAIGQW010052713.1:5049940-5064523 GCA_903798125.1 Danio choprae
CATGACGCACTGCAGCAAGATTCAGCAGAACATGTTTACCTGTACCTGTTCTTCATCCTCTCCTGCCTGTATTTCTTCTTGCCGCTGGTCATCACTTTAGTGAGCTACTCCACCATCATATATGTGCTCAGAGTAAAGTCTGAACGCATTTCTTCATCTTCACCCAACAGAAGAAAAGCTGTGATTATGACTATTTCTGTGCTGAGTGAGTTTCTGGTGTGTTTTGGTCCAACCAACGGCATCTTGTTGTATCACTGCATTCGTTTAGCTACTGGAAAAACCAGTGAAGGAGATTCATCATATGCTGCTTACCTGTTGGCGGTGTGTTTGGGGAGCGCAAGTGTTTTTCTGGACCCTCTTCTGTACTATTATGGTTCATCTAATTACAGACGGATAATCCAGTCTGTGCTGAGAAGGGCAAAAGCAGAAAAATCAACACCACCATGTAACACAGCTGATATCTAAACTAGTCCTGCAGTAAAATGTGAAGTTTAAAGTGTACCATTATGCATTTTTCAAATTTTATTAAATATAGCAATTTGTAATGTGAAACAGCCTGAAAAGATCAGAAAAAAATAATTTATTTCCTAAAAGAAAGTCAATCACTTGGTTGTTTATGTTGAGAAAATTTGCAAGAGCACAGAATTCAACTATCAAACACACACACACACACACACACACACACACACACACACACACACACACACACACACACACACACACACACACACACACACACACACACACACACCAACTCCTGCATTTTCATCCAATCTAAGTTCCTCTGAATGGCTATCACATTAGTAATGCTGAAAATGTGTGTAATTGTATATTATTCTACATATTTACCATTGAGAAACATCCGGCTCAAGTTGTGATTATAATGGAGGTTTTGGTTAAGCAGTTTTTCCAGTGTTTCATCACCGGACGGGACTTTATTTAGTAATTGGTCAAATCTGTCATTTGAACTCAGAATTCTCCTACAATGTGTACAATGAGGAATCCCCCAGAATTCAAATCCAGTTATGGTAATGAGCGTTTAATTTGTGACGTGCTGCAGAAAATCACAAAAAGCTGGTCCATCATTTTAAATGTGCAGGATGCGGAATTGACACCTAGTGGTTGAACTAGGTATTGACAGTACAAATTCAAAATATTGCACATGGATTTTTCAACCAGAAACTCCTCCTCCAACTTAAAGCGCACACAGGTTGCCAGATTGATGACACCAACAGAAGCAAGCACATCTGACGATCAAGACTTTAACTGTATGTTGTTCGGCTAATGTTTATGTTTGTATTATTTGTACGTGGATTTTGATAACTCTGAATCTCCATCTCATTTCGGAGGATGTTACCTTTCGCATTGAGGCAGGGTTCATGGCCGACATAAAATATGATGCTTTCTACCATGACAGCCCAGGGTGCGGAAATATAACTAAACTGGCAGTGGGTGGAGTTACACAGACCAAAATAAAGACATTACAAAACAGAAAGCAGAATGCCTCTGACACTTACAGGAATAGTTAAGGACATCCAAAGAAAATGGGATGGAAAAAATAACAATTTATTCTCAGAATGAGTGTTTGATGAGCAATAAAACCTTTAACAAAAGAACAATGTGAGATATGAGGAAGAACTTAATAAATGTCTCACCTTTTTTCCCTCTCCTTCCCTCTTTCTAAAGTGTTTGACTGATTAATTCTGTCAATTTATTATTTATTATTATTATTATTATTATTATTATTATTATTTTGTCCCATTCGAAGCTGCTGTTCTGAGTTCATTTTTTCCTCCTACATATATCTTAATTATACCTATTGCACCCCCAACAAAAAAGTCAATGGCTGTAATGATAAAGTCTTGGCCTTATTGGTTGCTTTACTCAGACATACAGGTAAACACTTTTCCATTAAGGTACAACATTGGGATTAAAAGTACTTAACCAAATTTATTTTAGGGGGGTACTCACTATGACCATAACGGTCACACTGTACAATAAGGATCATTAGTTAATGTTAGTTAATATATTTATTAACATTAACTAATAATGAACAGAGCAGCACGGTGGCACAGAGGGTAGCACAATCGCCTCACAGCTAGAAGGTCGCTGGTTCGAGCCCCGGCTGGGTCAGTTGGCATTTCTGTGTGGAGTTTGCATGTTCTCCCCGTGTTCGCGTGGGTTTCCTCCGGGTGCTCCAGTTTCCCCCACAAAAAACATGTGGTATAGGTGAATTGGGTAAGCTAAATCGTCCGGAGTGTGTGTGAATGAGTGTGTATGGATGTTTCCCAGTGATGGGTTGCAGCTGGAAGGGCATCCGCTGCGTAAAACATATGCTAGATAAGTTGGCGGTTCATTCCGCTGTGGCGACCCCAGATTAATAAAAGGGGCTAAGCCGAAAAGAAAATGAATGAATGAATGAATAATAATGAACAATGCTTAATGAATGACCATTGATTAATCATACTCCAACATTTACCAATGCACTATTAAAATACAAATTCATGCCTGTTAACATTAGTAAAGGCACTGTGGGTTAACATGAACAGCTACTAGATGAACAGAGCCTAAATCTCTGACTCACAGTTAGAAGGAGATTTCCCCTGCAGGCTCAAGCATCAACAATTGTTTGTCCCTCCTTGTTCATCACTCTCAATGATGTCATCGATCTGACGTGTCATAGTCATTACAAGATCCCAATAAATGAATTTGCTCTCAGTTCAGGTGCTGTCATTCGAGTCACTCCACTGACGCCGCTGCTTGTTCTCTGCATGTTGATTTTGGAGTAAAACCTTCAAAGTTAGTAAACAGCTGACTATCATGGATTACCATAAAACAATCTTGTTTTCAGTTTTAATTGCACATACATGCACTGCCAGCTCTAAAGGTAAGCACTGTTCATCATTTCAATATGCATATCTAATATTTACACATCTAATATCTAATATTTATACATTGCTGATGTATGTTTGTTTGGATGTTGCTGTTAACTGTTAAAAAACAAACAATAATTAAAGAGAAAGATTTCCCAGCCTGGAATTGATGCATGGAGTTATATACAAATTACATATACAGCCAAGCACGAAATTACTCATACCCCAGGCAAATTCTGACTTAGTTACTTTTATTCAATCAGCAAGTTTTATTTTTTGACCGGAAATGACACAGGCTTCTCTAAAAAGATCATAAGGTGATTTACAAGAGACATCATTGTGAAAATAACACATATTAAGAACTTTAAGTCAGAATTTGTGAGAGATATGAATAATTTCGAGGCTTGACTGTATGACATAAAAGTTTATATTCGGATAATATTTATAAAGTTATACAATTTATTTTGAAATGTTGCAAAAATATCTGTTTACATATCATTTTTTTAAAACATTGGAATTACAAATATGTACACGTATATATATATACTGTATGTGTTTGTATTTGTGTTTGTATATGTTGATTTATGCACTTGAATGTAAAATCTGGTTGAAAAAAACGACATACATGTTAATATATTTATTCAATTAATTTCTTTATGTTTATGATAAATAAAGAACTGAATAGAGGAGTATAAGCTTTTGAAGTCTACTTCTCTTTACTGTCATGGGATTAATTGCTTGTAGGAAGTAATTATTCCTTTACTGATTAAAGGCAGAGTTTGGGCTTGCATTTTAATTACTACCGATTCAGAGGAAAAGTATTTTTATAAACTGAATTGTATCAAGCGGTTTTCAGTGACGAACTGGAAGACAATTTCATGCTGGGAAAATCCACACCCACCCAGGCCATCCTTTAACGAACTATCACTGGCTGAGGGCCAGTTTACAGAGTGTGACTCTTCACTTTATGCCTGTCAACCATTTCCTGCTGTATTATGGCTTTGCTGAAGATGCTAGGCATGTCTGAGCAGGCATTCATCAGGCACTGGCATACAGCATGCGGGCCAAACATGGTCCGGGTTTGGCAGTGGTGGCACCGTCATTAAGGTGGCACCAAAGACATGTGACAGATGTCAAATGTAGTGTTTGGCCCAGATATTAAAAATTGATATGTGGGCCATGTAAGTTTGGTCTATCTTGACCCACATTTACAAAACATTTAAATTAGTTTTTGAGTAAAGAAATATTTTAATATGCAAAGTCATTTCCATCTTCCCGTTTCATCTTCTAATGCCTTCATTTTAATCCAGGAGGCAATCAAGATGTAATTATTTGAATTATTAATCTATTGTTTCCTGTATGTTGCAAAATAACTGAATTTAACCTACATTACATATATTTTATTAAAGGTGCAGTATGTAAGTTTGACATCCAGTGGTTGAACTAGGTATTGCATTCCTGGATCAAAACAAACGCAAGCGCAGGTTACCAGATTGAGAACCAAGGAGTGAGTCTGAGCCTAAAGGCTGATTTAAATCGTATCCTATATAAAAGCAACGACACGTAATACAAGGAATATTTTCCATATTAAAAGGAGTTTTGTTCTAACCAACACCCCGAACTGATATATTAGAAACGGCTTTTCTTGCAGCTGAACAACAGAAAACTTGATGACATGATCACCTCAAGTACACCTCATGTGCTTTATTCAGTGTTAAATGCTAACAATGTGAGTGTGAATGCTATTTTACATTACATTTATTGCCATATACTGAAAGCAGCAGCAGATAGTTCACCTCAGATCTTGAAAATAAAATAAACCGTTAGAAATCGAACTTTAGAACTGTGACTCAAAACTAACACATATCAGTGATTCAGCATCTACATTTAATAATGTTAAAGAGGTTTAATATGTATTAATTAGATCATAACCCTTACCATTTCGGGAGTGAGTGCATTTTCTGTGCTTCTGAATGGCTGTATTTATATTTCTGTCGTGTTTCGTCTGGTGCAAACAGCCAAATTGCTTATCACTGCAAATCTCGTCACGTAGCATGTTGTTAGGACACGGTGTTACAATGTAACCTACTCACCTAATGTTTACGCTCGTAATATATTTATTAACTGATAACCTCATGTGGAACTCATTTCAGAGTTTGCTACTGTCCACCGGAGGTCACATTTAGGTCACAAGCGCATTCTATGGGAGCCTTTCTGAATGAATGAATGAATGAATACACGGTTCTCCACCAAGGCAACCTGGGGTGCTGAAATATAATTGTCTAAAGTGGTAGTGGGCGAGTTAAAAGAACCAAAACAAAGACAGCCGTTCCGGCACAGAAACTGAATATCTGACTTCAGCATTGTTTTTCAGATAAACAAGACTGCTCACTTGGCATGTTTCTTAAATATCTGCAAACATATTATGGTGTTTTTATGCTTTAGGAGAGTCAAAAACTTACATACAGCACCTTTAACCAAATTATTATTTTACAAATGATATTATTATTAACTGGCCTCATGGTGGCGCAGTGGGTAGCACGATTGTCTCACAGCAAGAAGGTCACTGGTTCGAGCCTCGGCTGGGTCAGTTGGCATTTCTGTGTGGAGTTTGCATGTTCTCCCGGTGTTGGCGTGGGTTTCCTCCAGGTGTTCTGGTTTCCCCCACAAGTCCAGAGACATGCGCTATAGGTGAATTGGGTACGCTAAATTGTCCGTAGTGTATGTGTGTGTGTGTGTGTGGATGTTTCCCAATGATGGGTTGCAGCTGGAAGGGCATCCGCTGCGTAAAACATATGCTGGATAAGTTGGCGGTTCATTCCGCTGTGGCTACCCCAGATTAATAAAGGGACTAAGCCGAAAAGAAAAAGAATGAATAAATTATTATTAACCAAATGTCAAAGTCAGATTTTTTTATTGTCTCATTTTATGCACAAGCACACGTTTAATTGTTCTGCTTTAAAATAAAAAACAAAAACATAAATAAAAACCAATCAGGTTGATTTGAAAAAAAAAATTGTGCCTAAAGTGCAAGAAGCTTCATATTTTTATTGATTTCATTGCAGTCATGACACACCAAGTCTGGCTTCCAGACAATGACCAATCATAGGCTATATATGACCCAGTTTGGCTGAGACTTGGCCCAGATATGGTTCATGTTTGGCCCTTGTCTGGAAGCCAGACTTGGTGCAGTTATGTACCATAATTCACTGCAGCATGTGGGCCAAGCCAAAGCTTATTGTGTGGGCCAGAAAAATGTTGCTATATGAGTAGTCAGTATTCTGGCATTATATCTCACAATTCTGAGAAACAAATTCGCAATTGTGAGTTATAAAGTCACAATTCCAAGGTTTAAAGTCACAATTCTGACTTTATCTCTGGCATGAAAACCATTACATGAGTTCACTTTAGCTGTTTTGTTTCAGAAGCTGATTTATGTCTCATTTATCTTCCAGACAAGGGTCCTCTAAAGCAATCGTTTCCTGATTCTCTACAACATAGAAAGAATAAATGTTACTTACCGCCAGAATGCCGAAGTAAGTGTACCTCAAATTGATGCCTTTATGGGCAACATAGTTTCTTGCAATACAATACAAAGGAAATAATCAGAATATAAATAATCATCTCAATCCTCTCTATATGTACACAAAATAAGATTGTAAAGATGTAAAAACACCCTTGTATAACATCACTACTGGTATTTTATGTAGAGAACCAAATTTTCCAGATTTTCATTTTGCAATGTTGTAAGTACATAATGATAAATACTTTGTGTCATCTACACTGTAAACAAATGCTGGGTTTCACACAATCAATTTGTGTTTGGACAACATGAAGGAATTGAGTTAACCTATTAGTTTTTACAAATTTAACTGGATTGAACATAAAACAATTACGTTGTCCCCCCAAAAACTCAATAATTGTGTTGCTTCAGCTTATTTTATATTAGTAATTTGAACAGACAGCAAATGTCATTTTTTGAGTGTACCTGCAAACTTTCAGCCATTAATCACTTAAAAAGTAAATGGATCGATTAAAAAATTGAGTGCGCAAAGACCTTATAAAGACTAAAGGTCTAAATTAATGGAGAATTAGTACAGACAGACACATATAACTCTGGTCACTTCCTTTCTGATGTTTTTCTTCCAGATATGGAAAATATATTTCATCATTCTCCAGACCTCAAAAACAGCAAATGTGTCTTACCCAAAGAATGCATAGGTAAGTGCACCTCAAACAGATGCAATTTTGGGTAATATACAATGCATAGATTTAGATTGGTGTTGGGACATCTGGGAAATGTTTTTGCACATTTGCAGCAGACACTTTCTTACAATCACTCCATATCTCTAGAAAAAAAACCTTGTGCATTTCTGAAGTATGCTTCACATAGATGAGTGGGTTTGACAAACCACCCGTAGAAACACTTTTCTCAATTTACTTAAACTCCATCTTACAAAGGCTCAATAAGAAAACCAATGTTTACCTGTGAATGTACCACAAATCATGTTTTCTTCCACCTTAAAATACCCCTTTTGCACAATATCTTGCACAATATTATGTCTTATGTACAAGTACTTGTATGTCTTAGGTCTATAAGTATGTCTTAGGTTATGTGTATAGTTAAGTATGCACAGTAAATGCACAGTTAGTAGTATAGTTAGATTACTATTTTTGTAGCACTGTGGTCCTGCGAGACACCACATTTCATTCCACTGTATATCCATACAGCTAGAGAGATGACATTAAAGCTCACCTTGACTTGACTTGAAATGGTTTAATTTATTCTGCCACATGTACAGTTTATAACTCAAATCTGCTGACATTCATAATTCAATGGGCTCATGAAATGTAATATATAATCTAAACACTATATATAGTGGTCACATAAATGAGTACAGCCCCTTTTGTTATTTTTTATATTTTATTTTTCAGTAAATATAGGCAATCATTTTTGCCATTTAAACAAAACAGTTTCTGTCATATTCATTAAAATAAGAGTTTTGTCACCTAACATCTTTCAGAATAGAAACGTGATACATTTAAATTTGAAGAGTTATTGCAAAATACAATTTTACTAACTATAAAACCTAAAACTAGTAATATTTATATATTAATGTTTCTCTTGATGGGCTGCACCGTGGCGCAGTGAGTAGCACGATCGCCTCACAGCTAGAAGGTCGCTGGTTCGAGCCTCGGCTGGGTCAGTTGGCATTTCTGTGTGGAGTTTGCATGTTCTCCCCGTGTTTGCGTGGGTTTCCTCCGGGTGCTCCGGTTTCCCCCACAAGTCCAAAGACATGCTTCCCAGAGATGGGTTGCGGCTGGAAGGGCATCTGCTGTGTAAAACATATGCTGGATAAGTTGGCAGTTCATTCCGCTGTGGCAACCCCAGATTAAAAAAGGGACTAAGCCGAAATGAAAATGAATGAATGAATGTTTCTCTTGATTTATTTTTTATATTTTTCCCCAAAGTAATAGAAATTTAACTGTACTTATTTTTAGACTGTGATCTTAGGTTTTTTGTTGTTGACTAATTCCAGTTTTGGATTTGGTACTGAATGATGCACATAAGCCTCACGGTGGCACAGTGGGTAGCACGATTGCCTCACAGCAAGAAGGTCGCTGGTTCGAGCCTTGGCTGGGTGAGTTGGCATTTCTGTGTGGAGTTTGCATGCTCTCCCCGTGTTGGCGTGGGTTTCCTCCAGGTGCTCTGGTTTCCCCCACAAGTCCAAAGACATGCGCTATAGGTGAATTGGGTAAGCTAAATTGTCTGTAGTGTTTGTGTGTGAATGAGTGTGTGTGGATATTTCCCAGTGATGGGTTGCAGCTGGAAGGGCATCCGCTGCGTAAAACATATGCTGGCTAAGTTGGTGGTTCATTCCGCTGTGGCAACCCCAGATTAATAAAGGCACTAAGCTGAAAAGAAAAGAAATGAATGAATGATGCACATAATTGAGAAGAAGCCTTAACACTGATTCCCAGACAGACCCATAAAGGACTGAGGACCTGTGAATCGGCATAATGAAATGCTAGAAACAACCTGATAGTGTGCACTTTTTTAATCAAGCTGTACTTTTGTGTGTTAATCCACAGATCAAGTCACAGACAGTTTTTTTTTTACAATACAAATGGAAGACGATGAATGGATGGAGGCACCCATTACTCACCTATTTACCAACTCTACACTGAGCAATTCTTCAATTCTTCACCAGCACAATAATTCATTTTCCATTTCACACGACGCTGTTGAGTTCCTCAAGGGCTTCACTGTCACCCGCTTCATGCCATCCTTCTACATCTTCATCATCCTCATCAGTTTGCCTCTGAATGCTTTGGCTTTGGTGACGTTCACCTGCAGGATCAGCGAAAAGAAACCAGCTGTGATCTACATGTCTCACCTGGCGTGTGTGGATCTGCTCTTCGCCCTGCTGCTGCCTCTGAAGATCCACTACCAGATGAACGCTTCTGATTGGCTGTTTGGTGAGGCGGCGTGTCGTGTGCTCACTGCAGCTTATTACTGCTACATGTACTGCTCCATACTGCTGATGATGTGCATGAGTGTGGACAGAATGCTGGGCGTTGCGCTTCCCATTGCTTCTTTAACCTGGAGGACAAGCACAAGGAAAGCCTCATGCGTGTGTGTGCTGGTCTGGCTGCTGGCGCTCGCTGGTACTGTGCCACTGCTCTCAATGAGACAAACATTTCCCATTAAAAATGTGGGCATCACCTGTCATGACGCGCTGCTGCAAGAACCAACAGGACATGTTTACCTGTACCTGTTCTTCATCCTCTCCTGCCTGTATTTCTTCTTGCCGCTGGTCATCACTTTAGTGAGCTACTCCACCATCATATATGTGCTCAGAGTAAAGTCTGACCAGTTGGCATCTTCATCCATTATAAGAAAAGCTGTGATTATGTTTATTTCTGCGCTGTCTGAGTTTGTTGTGTGCTTTGGTCCAACCAACGGCATCTTGCTGTATCACTGCATTCGTTTAGCTACTGGAAAAAATGGTGAAGGAGATTCATCATATGCTGCTTACCTGTTGGCGGTGTGTTTGGGGAGCGCAAGCGTTTTTCTGGACCCTCTTCTGTACTACTATGGTTCATCTCATTACAGACAGATAATCAAGTCTGTGCTGAGAAGGGCAAAAGCAGAAAAAACAACACCAGCACATAACACAGTGATTCTGAACTGCTAAATTGAATCATCTGCTATTCCAGTTTAGGCTGCAAAATTGACAAATATGCTTCTGATTGACTATTGTATTCATAGACTCAACAGAAATGTGTTGGTGATTGGGTATTATTTATCAAATGTTCCAAAAGTAGTGTGTTCAATGAAGGTTCGGGATGCTCAAGTAGTGTTTCATCATTGGATTCATGCTAGAATTTATTTAGTAATATCAGTGTCATTTGAGCTGTCTTACAGTGTGGACAATCACTGAGGTTTGAGTAAGACTTTAGAGCTCAAATCTTGTATATGCTAATGAGCATTTAGTGCAGTAAGTTGTAGATCTCTAATTATAAAAACTGACCAACATAGCATGGTCGACTTTAGGGTTTAAAATAAATAACTCGTCAAATGAATCGATTGAGAAACATCAAGTGGCGATGTGAAATGTATATGACAAAATTAAAGTGTTTTACTTTGTCTTTGCCAAAAAAATAAGATGTTTTACCTGGATAATTACCATTACAAACATTATGTGTTTGGCACAAGTTACATCTCAAATGACAGTTGAATTTATATAAGTACAATGTTAATATAATTTTTTTTTTAAATCCAAACTCATTATTTTGAGTAGCTTGTGTTTTCCTTCACAGCTTATATGCTTTTGTTTTTACATGTATATGATGGGTGGCGGCGAGACGGTGGCTCAGTGGTTAGCACTGTCGCCTCACAGCAAGAAGGTCGCTGGTTCGAGCCTCGGCTGGGCCAGTTGGCATTTCTGTGTGGTGTTTGCATGTTCTTCCCGTGTTGGCGTGGGTTTCCTCCAGGTGCTCCGGTTTCCCCCACAGTCCAAAGACATGCGTTATAGGTGAATTGGATTAACTAAATTGGCTGTAGTGTATGAGTGTGTGTGTGAATGTGAGAGTGTATGGGTGTTTCCCAGTACTGGGTTGCGGCTGGAAGGGCATCAACTGCGTAAAACATTTGCTGGAATAGTTGGCGGTTCAGTTAAAATTCTAACGCTTGTACTGTTTATCTGACTAAAAGCAGAAGAAACGTGCAGGTTGTCAAGTCACAGATGTCTTGTGCAATATTTAGATAAGTTTTACTTCTCTGTTCAATACATATCTCAAACATCTTTGTTTATTTCACCGTTTTCATTTTATTATTATTTTTATACTCTCTCTTGGTCTTTAAGGCTTCTGATGCATTATGCGGACGTTATATGTAAATGAATGGACTCCTCTTCAGGGATCAATGTTGCTGAATACTGACTAAGCATTAATATGTAAAACTGATGATTAATAACTGATGATTAGCTAAGAAATGAGGTCTAAGAAATGTCAAGATATGAAACAGCAGTAAATAGTAATAGAAGGGAAACAAAGTAGAAATGTTTTGTAAATATATATGTGTATATGTCATTAAATGTTAAGCTGTAAGTACTAAATTAATTAAAATACTACTATTGCTATGTGAAGCCTATTATTGTTGATGCTATTTATTGCTCTGATGAACAGAAGCAGTGATACATTTATCTGTTGGAATACTTTGTTCACACTAGATAACACTCAAAGCACATTTAGACAAAAATAATGTCGTTGCATACCATTTTTAAAACAAAATGTAGGCTACTTATACAGAAATTAGGAAGAGCCTTTGAAATACCTAAACAAACTCTCACATAAACTCAAGTAATTTCCTATATGCTCATTTTACAAAGATGTTCAATGTCCATTGATGGTGCAAAAGCAGATTTTATTTCAGATACACTGTTGATAATAAAGACTGTAAGGTCAATTGAGTAAGAGGAAACACACCCCAAAGCAAACAGCATGTTTTCTGTCATCTAATTCTGAATTGTGAAACATTTTCTTAAGCGCCTCCTTTCAGTGAATAGATAAGTGCCTGCATCAGATCCTGGCATCACCACACAGAATATCTGTCCATCCAGAGATACTGCCGTTTGACAATTTTACCATCTAGAATTAGTATCTGTCGCCTGATCAGCAATCATGGCGGTCAACATGCTCTTATTTTCCATCGTAGTAGTGTGTATATATGGTAAGTACATCAGTAAGTAACTTTTTGTGGTTTTCTGATCTGTTTGAATTCACATTAAGCGACTTTGTATTATTATATGACTTCTTATTCGCCTGATAATGTCATATAATGTAAAGTTTGATTACAGATGGCTTTATCGGTGTTATGCCGGAGAACAATGAAACAATGGATGAGTTGTATGATTATGATGATTATGAAGGCTATGATGATGAAGATTTTTCAAGCGAATCCATTTTTTTCTTAATGAACAAGTCCAGCACAAAATATCCAGGTAACAATTTCTTTACATCCAGAAGCAATTAGTATATTAGTATAATCATAAGATTTTTCACATGATGTGGGATCATCACTACAACTAATATTCAAATTATTATTATTATTATTATTATATAAGTGAACATATGCGTGATGTACAGCTATGGAAAAAAATTAAGAGGCCACTTGGAGATTCTCGGTGTGTCTAGATTTACTATTTACATTGATATGCACTATTTAAATAATAATAATAATAATTTAGGTAGTGTTCGCCTACTGATGACGTTCCATCTCTTTTCCAAATGAAACAAGTTGGCTTTAGAACATAAACATTTTAATGAAATGTACGAAATGAACTCGAATTAGCCACTAAACTGACAAAGCGTAACTTAACGCTTGGTTAAAGATGGCTTTTTCTGTTTTATGTCAGGGAACTATGAGACAATGGACAAGTTGAATGGTGACTATCCTGGAGACTTTGAAGATTATTCCAGAAACAATTCCAGGCCTTTTCCCTATGACATTGCAGTGAAAAGACCTGCAGGTAAAAAATTATCTTTACATCCAGAAGCAGTTTTCATATGATGTGGGAACTTCACTACACTTATAATAGTCTTTCATCTTGTTTTACGATTAAACAACTACATGAATGCTCAAGTCTATTTAACTGGTTGTATTTTAATTACATTACAACCTCGATGCTGTAAAACAGGGGTGTCCAAACTCGGTCCTAGAGGGCCTGTGTTCTGCAGATTTTAGCTCCAACTTGCCTCAACACACCTGCAAGGATGTTTCTATAAAACCTAGAAAGAGCTTGATTAGCTAGCCCAAGTGTGTCTGATTGGGGTTGCAACTAAACTTTGCAGGACACTGGCCGTCCAGGACTGAGTGCGGACACCCCTGCTGTAAAAGGAACCTTATGAAATTGAAAATAGTCACATTAAGCTTTCACCAGAAGTTAATCATTGGCTGAAAAGCGCTAGCTGTGCATATAGCCCATTGTTATTCCAAACTGAAGTGAACAAATGCATGATGTACAGCTAAAAAGGGGGAAATAGGGGTACATAGGGGAAAAAATAAATAAGAGTCCACTTTGAAATTCATTTTACCTGGATTCATTCATTCATTCATTTTCATTTCGGCTTAGTCCCTTTATTAATCTGGGGTCGCCACAGCGGAATGAACCGCCAACTTATTCAGCATATGTTTTACGCAGCGGATGCCCTTCCAGCTGCAACCCATCTCTGGGAAACATCCATACACACCCATACACTACGGACAATTGCAAACTCCACACAGAAACTCCACACAGAAACGCCAACTGACCCAGCCGAGGCTCGAACCAGCGACCTTCTTGCTGTGAGGCGAACGTGCTACCCACTCCTAATTTGAAATAAAAAAGTATTGTTTTTTCAACATAAAATGAAAGCTGGCCAAAATAACAGAAAGGTGTCAGGTTTACATACTGATTTACATTCATTTTTAGACTACACAATTCATCTTTAATTCTATAGCGCTTTTACAGTGTAGATCGTGTCAAAGCAGCTTAACAAAGAAGTTCTAGTAAATTGAAACTGCTTCAGTCCAGTTTTGTGGAGGAATTTTTGCCCACTCATCTTTGCAGAATTGTTGTAATTCAGTCACACTGGAGGGTTTTCGAGCATGAAACTGCCTTGTTAAAGTCATGTCACAGCATCTCAATTCGATTCGGGTTAGGACTTTGACTAGGCCACTTCAAAGTCTTTTGGCTTGAAGACATTTTTTCTTCTTTAGCCAATCAGAAGTGAACTAGCTTATGTGCTTTGGATCATTGTCCTGCTATGAAAGCCTTTATTTATAAACTGCAAGATGTTTTTACTTGTGTTTACTTTATTTCTATAGCGCTTTTACAATGTAGATTGTGTCAAAGCAGCTTAACAAAGAAGTTCTAGTAAATTGAAACTGCTTCAGTCCAGTTTTCAAAGTTGAAGTTATTGTTAACCTCAGTAATTATATCTGTCTGATGATGTTATGAGAATATTTACAATTGATTTGTTGTGTTTAATTACAGCGGATATGATTTCAGGAATCGAAGAATTCATTGCAGTAATTATTGAAGTGCAGTCGTGTAACAGCACTGATCTGGGTGGAGTGAAATGCAACATTACACAGATTTCATACAACATCTCAGATCACGCTGTTGAGTTCCTGAAAGGCCCGCTGGTCACACGCTTCATGCCG
>CAIGQW010052713.1:5064923-5078687 GCA_903798125.1 Danio choprae
ACCCGAGAGTCTTCCTGGTTTTGGTCTCTTCTAGAAATTCACAACACGGTACAGGTGAATTGGGTGAGCTAAATTGTTCGTAGTATATGTGTGTGAATGAGTGTGTATGGGGGTTTCCCAGTGATGGGTTGCGGCTGGAAGGGCATCCGCTGCGTAAAACACATGCTGGATAAGTTGGCGGTTCATTCCGCTGTGGCGACCCCAGATTAATGAAGGGACTAAGCCGAAAAGAAAATGAATGAATGACTTAATATTTTACGTCCGTTTGATTAATTTAAGTTGAGATCACTAGAAAAGTCCATTTGATTAAACTAAATGACTAATTTAACTAATTTAAGGCAGCAAGATCAGATTTCAGTTTAGAAGTTTGCAAAAAAAAAAACTTATACATAAACTTAAGCAAGGAAAAGAGCTGTAGGGCTCAGAACAATCGTGTAAAACTCTGCAGTAATACCATCATTACCATTGACTTTTAAATGGTTAACAGAATATATTACATCTTTAAGAGAAATAGGTTAATCCGAGCTAATTTTAGCCTATCATCTTCCTCTATAGAAATCAGGCCAGCTATCTTCATTCTCGTCTGCCATTATTACATATAACCAATGTTACCATCAACAATGAGTTTACCCATGCTAATATAACTGGCATTAGATACTCTATAACCTAAAAACAAGTTTGCGTCCACTTCCTTATAGATCGTACAAATGCACCTTCAGCTTTTGTTTACTTGTAAATATCATCAAGCTGTTTTTGTAATTTATTGGGTAAAGCAGTTTCATCATTTCACAAGGTTTCAGAGGGACTCTGGATTACAACAATTATGTGCCACTTCTTGTTTGTCACTTTCGATGACGTCACAGACCACCTGACGTTTCGCAATTCCACTTTCAAAGCCGGCTGCTTGTCTCTGCGTGTAGGTTTTGGAATAAGACGTCCCTGAAAACAGCCGATGATCATCATGGCGATCAAAACAATCTCCTTTTTAGTGCTAATTGCACATGTTTGCAGCGTCTCATCAAAAGGTAAGCAGTTTCAGTGTGCATATACAGTATTACGCATGTTAATGTCTTGGTGATGTAAATTAAAATCGTCTTGTTAACTGTTAATAAGTGAAGAGAAGTTTCCCCCTGCCTTTCTGATCACTTTATAGCATTAACAGCAACAGATGTTTCTCTCTCCCCCCCCCCAAAGTTTCTGCCTTTTCACTTTATTTGTCTTCCATCAGAAGTTTTTCCTCTTTCCTCGTTGATTTAAACCCCTTCCCCTTTTTAAAATAAGATAGTCAATATAAATATAAAATAAGTGGGTAGAAAGTGGATAAAAAAGTGGGTAGCGCTCTCGCCTCACAGCAAGAAGGTCGCTGGTTCGAGCCTCGGCTGGGTCAGTTGGCATTTCTGTGTGGAGTTTGCATGTTCTCCCCGTGTTCGCTCCGGGTGCTCCGGTTTCCCCCACAAATCCCAAGACATGCGGTATAGGTAGATTGGGTAAGCTAAATTGTCCGTATGTGTGTGAATAGAAGTGTATGGGTGTTTCCCAGTGATCGGTTGCAGCTGGAAGGGCATTCGCTGCGTAAAACATATGCTGGATAAGTTGGCGGTTCCGCTGTGGCGACCCCAGATTAATAAAGGGACTAAGCCGAAAAAAAAATGAATGAATGAACTGGCGATGCGGTGGCGCAGTAAGCTGCACAATCGCCTCACAGCAAGAAGGTCGCTGGGTCAGTTGGCATTTCTGTGTGGAGTTTGCATGTTCTCCCCGTGTTTGCGTGGGTTTCCTCTAGGTGCTCCGGTTTTCCCCACAAGTCCAAAGACATGCGGTATAGGTGAATTGGGTAAGCTAAATTGGCCGTTGTGTATGTGTGTGTGTGTGAATGAATGAGTGAGTGAGTGAATGAGTGAGTGTGTATGGATGTTTCCCAGAGATTGGTTGGGGCTGGAAGGGCATCCGCTGCGTAAAACATATGCTGGATAAGTTGGCGGTTCATTCCGCTGTGGCGACCCAAGATTAATAAAGGGACTAAGCCGAAAAGAAAATGAATGAATGAATGAACTATTAAATTATGTACAGTAGTCTACTTCACTGTTGTGTCACATTTCTTAAAGTTTCTGGAGACGGAATAAAGTAAGAGAAAAGTTAGGAGAAGCGATCTGCAATTGTCCCTTATTTTGCTTAGATTTATAAATGTTTGTATGAAGGAATGGTTCCTTTACAGACTTAAGGTAGAGTTTGCGTTTGAATAACTACTGTAACTGCATTTAGATGCTAATTTGAGGTGAAAGTAGGACTCGGCGCCCGAGTCAATGTAACCAATATGAAAACCGGATTGTCAGGGTTTCGACTCGGCTCGTCTGTCAACTGTTAGCATTTTAGTGCTAATAGCAAGGGCGTAACCTACACAGTGAATGATTCAAGGGTAATTGGGGAATACCCTAAGGTGAAATGAGAGCCTGTAAGTATACAGAGTGTGTTTTCTTGCCTGATGAATGAAAACCTAACTGTGAGACAACATATAATATGCTTAGAACAACATATTGCAATAATTTATTTGAAGAAAAGTAGAGAAAAAAATAAAAACATGTAAAATAAATTAATAGAATATAAAAGGAAAAATAACTATTTGCAAATGTACACAAGACCCATCAACTGCATACAGTTTAAAAGTTTCAATAGCTTTTCTATTGTGACTTTTGTATAACAGAGATATAATTCTGTTTCTTTTTATTTCAAAAATGCATGTGAAGAATGTGATATTGTAAAGATGATGAAATGAATTATATATGCTTAATTTTGATGCGAACATCAAATTTTAAATATCCGAAAATAACATTTTCATAATGCAAATCAATATTGCCAAATACTTTTTTCATATATACCCAAACACTTCTTTCCACAGATTTTTCACATAAATTCCAGAAAATGAGCAATGCTTCCAAATGTACACAACAAAAATGGTAATTAACATCAAGATCACTTTGAAACTATTTCACAGGAACATAAAAATAAAATTTTATAGAAATATAAAATATTTCACAGGATAAAATTGATGGATTATTCCAAAAATCAAGCCCAAAATTACAGATTAAAAAAAAATATATATTTTGCACTGTAGCCACTGGAACTTCAAAACATTTAGTTGAATAAATAAATATATATATATATATATATATATATATATATGTGGGCCTCACGGTGGCGCAGTGGATAGCACGTTCGCCTCACAGCAAGAAGGTCGCTGGTTCGAGGCTCGGCTGGGTCAGTTGGCGTTTCTGTGTGGAGTTTGCATGTTCTATATATATATATATATAAAGACGAGCAATCAGTCCAATATGCAGAGTCCGTGTACGAGGTTGCATAAATTAATATATCTTTGCACTCAGCCAAAACAAGTTACCTGAGAACAAGTAGCTAAAAGATTCAAAAGACCAGAGTCGTTAGATATAGACGAAGATAAATTAAATATCACGGTTAACAACTATAGTGAGATGAGGTCTAGTGGTAGATCTTTGAACTGTCTGATGTGCACTGCTCTCACCTGGGGTTTTATGCTCAAAGCACCCGCTGACTGCTTGGCTGCAGCGCATGACGGAGTATTTGTATGGTCACGTCATGTGCGTTTTTAGCGGTGTAGTGTGGAGGGAGAACTTTTCAGAAACGCCAGTGTGTTTCCCGCAATTTCTCTGCAACTCCCTTTCGTTTCTTCTCCATCTCTCTGACTCTCGACGATTTTGACAAATACACACCGACGTTGCACACTCACGCAGAGCCCAAAATGGGAGTTTGTGATTGGGTCAGCCCAATGTTCATTCATTCATTTTCTTTTCGGCTTAGTCCCTTTATTAATCTGGGGTCGCCACAGCGGAATGAACCGCCAACTTATCCAGCATATGTTTTACAGAGCGGATGCCCTTCCAGCTGCAACCCATCACTGGAAACATCCACACACACATACACTACGGACAATTTAGCTTACCCACTATACCCGCTATAGCTCACCTATAGCGCATGTCTTTGGACTTGTGGGGGAAACCGGAGCACCCGGAGGAAACCCACGCCAACACCGGAAGAACATGCAAACTCCACACAGAAATGCCAACTGACCCAGCCAAGGCTCGAACCAGCGACCTTCTTGCTGTGAGGCGATCGTGCTACCCATTGCGCCACTGTGCAGCCCGTCAGCCCAATGTCAATAACGAAAAGAACCAATGGGCTGCAGATTGTCACATGGGCCGGTCTGTCCGATTAAAAAAAGCATCTTGCTTTCAGAGCGTCACAGATCACAGCATCGTCAATTAATTAGGCAGAAAAAAACAATACGCTGCTAAGCGTTTTATGGCCCAAAAAGTACATTGGCCCAATGGGAAACTCCCCGTTCTGCCAGATTTGCCAGTCTGCCCCTGAATGAGAGGATGGCTTAACATTCATACTTAAGATAGACCCGTCTGGTGATTCAAACACCTAAAAAATCTGCATAATAAAATGCTAACACTCTGTTTGCGTGAATATTTTTTTAATGGAGCTGTTTTTTTGTGTGTTCATCTACAGGTAATGAAGAGAGTTTTGTTATAGAAGACAGACAACCTACACAGCAAACAATCAAAGAAACACTGAACTCTACGCTGAGTAATTCTACACTGATCCAAAAAGAGCTCAATACATCATTGCATATCTCAGATGTCGCTGTTGAGTTCCTGAAAGGCCCGCTGGTCACACGCTTCATGCCGTCCTTATACATCTTCATCATCCTCATCAGTTTGCCTCTGAATGCTTTGGCTTTGGTGACGTTCACCTGCAGGATCAGAGAAAAGAAACCAGCTGTGATCTACATGTCTCACCTGGCGTGTGTGGATCTGCTCTTCGCCCTGCTGCTGCCTCTGAAGATCCACTACCAGCTGAACGCTTCTGATTGGCTGTTTGGTGAGGCGACGTGTCGTGTGCTCACTGCAGCTTATTACTGCTACATGTACTGCTCCATACTGCTGATGATGTGCATGAGTGTGGACAGACTGCTGGGTGTTGCATTTCCCATTGCTTCTTTAACCTGGAGAAGCACAAGGAAAGCCTCATGCGTGTGTGTGCTGGTCTGGCTGCTGGCGCTCGCTGGTACTGTGCCACTGCTCTCAATGAGACAAACATTTCCCATTAAAAATGTGGGCATCACCTGTCATGACGCGCTGGAGCAAGACTTAACAGAACATGTTTACCTGTACCTGTTCTTCATCCTCTCCTGCCTGTATTTCTTCTTGCCCCTGGTCATCACTTTAGTGAGCTACTCCACCATCATATATGTGCTCAGTGTAAAGTCTGAATGCATTTCTTCATCTTCATCCAACAGAAACAGAGCTGTGATTATGACTATTTCTGTGCTGAGTGAGTTTGTGGTGTGTTTTGCTCCAACCAACGGCATCTTGTTGTATCACTGCATTCGTTTAGCAAGAGGAGGTAAAAACGGTGAAGGAAATTCATCATATGCTGCTTACATGTTGGCGGTGTGTTTGGGGAGCGCAAGCGTTTTTCTGGATCCTCTTCTGTACTATTATGGTTCATCTCATTACAGACAGATAATCAAGTCTGTGCTCAGAAGGAAAAAGCAGAAAAAGCAACCCCATGTGACGCAACTGTTACTAAAAACCAGCCCTGCAGCGACGTGTGAAACTTAAAGTGGCCCAATATGCTTTTTTTCAAATAGTACCTATCATGCAGTGCGTAACTCATTCATTCATTTTCCTTTGGCTTAGTGCCTGATTTATCAGGGGTTGCCACAGCGGAATGAACCTTTTACTACTCAGCGGATGCCCTTTCAGCCGCAGAAGGTGTAACTGTGCACATCGAAGGCCGTGAGAGTGTCAAGAGCTAGCCGGAAGTCATTAATTTTCAATGGGATAAGTGTCGAGGAGCAGCGAGGTGCGTCTTCGCCAGTGTGGGCATTGAGGAGAGTTGAAATCAAGTCAACTCTATGGTAATGAGCTATGATGCGGTTTGGCGGCAAGCAATCAGAATGTAGAAGTCCACCGCTTGAGAGGAGTCCAGAGAACAGTCTTGTGAACTTTGGTTCCGACCACAATTGTTGCCAAGTGTTTTAATATAACAGTCGCCGGATTTCCAATTATTAAGAGGTTTTCTTACAGGGACAAAAATAAAAAAAGTTACTGGCAAGTTACTGATGTCCATTAATGTAATATTTGTTTTTTTTTTTTTTTTTAAGTAAAAGTGGGAATCTCGTGCTAACTATAACAACAGTACAAAACAGTATTGCTGCTTCAGAGTACAGTCGTGGCCAAAAGTTTTGAGAATTACATAAATATTGGAAAAGTTGCTGCTTAAGTTTTTATAATAGCAGTTTGCATATACTCCAGAATGTTCTTAAGAGTGATCAGATGATCTGCATAGTCCTTCTTTGCCATGAAAATTAATTTAATCCTGAAAAAACTTTCCACTGCATTTCATTGCAATCATTAAAGGACCTGCTGAGATCATTTCAGTAATCATCAGTTTAGCAGCAAACTTTGTGAAAATTAATATTTGTGTCATTCTCAACTTTTGGCCACGACTGTATTTCAGACATATGGACATGTTGGATAAGTGGAGCAAAGCCATACCAAACGAAGTTCGCCATACCAAAGCCATACCAAAGCCATAGCAAAGAACTTGATCTTCCATAGTTAAATGAATTTGATAAAAGTCGCGTAACATTTTCATGCTAGAAAGCACTTTTTTATGCGGGAATGTAAGTGATTTGCTGCATATGCTGCAGCAGCCCCTTTAAATGTGAGAGCAACGTAGCGAATTTAGATGCTCTCGCCTCAGACATCGTTGACAGACGAAGACAGACAGCGTTGTCGCCAGGCCAGCGCAAACTTTGAGGCTCTCACTGCCTTCGGTGTGAACGCACAGTAACTCTTCAAACTAAATGTATTGAGAAGCTTGAGATGTGAAACTTGTGATGTGAAATCAATATGAAAGAAATTCAAGTATTTTACTTTCAACTATTGTTGATTTTTAGACCTTTTTTTTGGTCTGATGCACAGAAGCAGCGATTCATTTATCTGTCTGTTCACACTGGAGATCTCATTTAAAATGGTTAATAACGCACAAAGCATAATTGTAATTTTTAAAACAGATGTTTACTTTAAGAAAGGCAGGGGATTGATGGTTCTCGTGCTTTGTTTTGTACTGCAGTGAAATAAATTCTCGTTTCTATGCTTATTTTTAGATGTCTGTTCAGTTTATGCCCATTGCTGGTGATTTATGATTTAAATGATTTAATGATTTAAACCTCAGTAGTTTTGGAAGAGAATGACACAGTTGTAAATCCAGTCGTAAAGTGTTCATTAGCATGGAGGCTTGCTGAGGAAGTACAAAAATAATATATCAGATAAAGATTTACACACCTGTTGTTTAGCCACACAAGCAGACACACAAAAGTATAGGATTTAAAATCTATTTAATATGTAATAAGTATAAATCTTTGTAATATATACTAACGCAATGAACATATGACTTGTTCTCCTACCTTCTCTGCCATTAGCCTACAGTGTGCAGCCTGCTCCTTTACTACAAGCGCACCTTGATCTGACGCGGGGACCATATCTCTGGACTATTGATTTCATAATTGCATAATTTAATTGCTTTTTGATTTTGACATATTGTTTTTGGTAAAAAAAAAAATAAAAAAAATAAAATAAAAAACTCTTAAAAAAAAAAAAAAAAACCTTTCTAATGCCGAGTTGTACCATAAAATGTGTTTAAGTTTGTGCTTATAGTAGTTGACAATGGTAAATAACCGAAACAAGCCCATGGGAAGGTTGATTAACGAAGTAGTTCAACGCAGGAGTTCGAATGTGCGAACATAAAACCAACTTTACCCCGGTAATACCTGTACCTACTGAAATGATAAACAGTCTGTCATAAACATTTTAGCGAATCGGTTCTTTTGAATCATTCTGTCCAAATATTCAACAATTCACATAGTTCCAATGCTCTCTGCAGTTCACTCATCGTTAATTTAATCGTTTTAGTTACGCTTAGTCAGAAATGTCTGTGAGCGATCTAATGTCGTTTTCAATCCAATATACTATCTATGATCCTGCTTTTAATGCAACAATCGAACGTTTTGTAGAATAATAACTTTTAAAAGAGTCACTAGTTGATGCTTATCGCCTCATTTCAACGGCTGTTTACATGGTAAATTAATGCATCGATAAAATGTTACACTGACTTGCTAAATAGGGTAATTTGAAAATGGTTTGGTTCGGATATTTCCGGATTGACTCGGCTCAACCGGTTGATCCGATTCAGTAATAAGATTCAAATGAACCACTGACTCACACTTTACTTCAGTCGTCGCATCTTCACTAGCTGCAGTATCTTGAGTCAGAAATACAAAGCTCGTCATGCGGATCAAAACAATCTTGTCTTTAGCTGTAATTGCTCATGCATGCTCGTGCCACGGTAAGTATATTTTAATATGCTTACAACTGAAGTAGACCTATTTTGCTTCTGCAGCTTATTGATTGTGGCAAAGTTGGTTTTATATTCACACGTTCATTCCTTTTTGAACAGTGACAATTTGTGACACTACTTTGAATATTCGGTCTGAAATCGCATGCAAGTATGACTTTAAAACAACATTAGCATTTAATCGACTGTGAACAGTGTTGTACTGTGATAGTCATTGGCTGCTGATATGATTTCACTATTTAGAATTTGCAAAGAAAACTTTCTTAAAATATTATTAAGAAGGTGACAGTATGAATGTGCAAATATAAAACCAACTTTACCTCAATAGTGTATTGTAGCTGTGTATTGTGACATACCTTTATTGTGTTTATCATATTAAGACTAACAGGAAGCTTCATTTGCTTTCACTTTTTTATTTTGCAAATTTAATCTTATTTTTTATTTAGTGTTTAACTGCACCAACTGAAATTTCAGCACTAAAAGGTTGAGTAAATACAACTTATGTATTACGGAGTTCAACAGATGCTATAAACCCATTTAAGGGAATGTGTGACAAACCACATATGGCAATGACCCGAGTACAGAAGAGCTTTGCTGGCTGGGTTTTGTGTCTGTCTAAACAATGAACAAGTGCAGAGCAGTGCTGACTATATATACAGTCGTGGCCAAAAGTTTTGAGAATTACATAAATATTGGAAATTGGAAAAGTTGCTGCTTAAGTTTTTATAATAGCATTTTGCATATACTCCTGAATGTTATGAAGAGTGATCAGATGAATTGCATAGTCCTTCTTTGCCATGAAAATTAACAGTGAGGCGAAGACTTTTGGAAGATGGCCTGGTGTCAAGAAGGGCAGCAAAGACGCCACTTCTCTCCAAAAAAAACATCAGGGACAGATTGATCTTCTGCAAAAAGTATGGTGAGTGGACTGCTGAGGACTGCGGCAAAGTCATATTCTCCGATGAAGACCCTTTCCGATTGTTTGGGGCATCTGGAAAAAGGCTTGTCCGGAGAAGAAAAGGTGAGCACTACCATCAGTCCTGTGTCATGCCAACAGTAAAGCATCCTGAGACCATTCATGTGTGGGGTTGCTTCTCATCCAAGAGAGTGGGCTCACTCACAATTTTGCCCTAAAACACATCCATGAATAAAGAATGGTACCAAAACAACCTCCAACAGCAACTTCTTCCAACAACAGTTTGGTGAAGAACAATGCATTTTCCAGCACGATGCAGCACCATGCCATAAGGCAAAAGTGATATCCAAGTGGCTCGGGGTCCATGGCCTGGAAACTCCCTGGATTTTAATCCCATTGAGAACTTGTGGTCAATCCTCAAGAGGCGGGTGGACAAACAAAAACCCACTAATTCTGACAAACCCGAAGAAGTGATTATGAAAGAATGGGTTGCTATCAGTCAGGATTTGGCCCAGAGGTTGATTGACTCTTTGCATACATTTCATGTAATTATGGATAAAAGCCTTTGAAACGTATGAAGTGCTTGTAATTATATTTTGTAATTACAAAGACCTGAAAGCAGTTTAGCAGCAAATATTGTGAAAACTAATATTTGTGTCATTCTCAAAACTTTTGGCCACGACTGTACATTTGAATGTTTTCCCTGTATGTTTTCCCCCAATTTCTGATTAACAGAAAGATTTGTTTTGACACATTTATAAACATAATAGCTTTAATAACTCATTTCTAATAACTGATTTCTTTTATCTTTGCCATGATGTCAGAACATAATATTTTACTAGATATTTTTCAAGACACTAGAGACAAACTCTGAGATAGTGAGACTGAGATACACACTTCCAATTAAATAGGAAATTCCTGTTAATTCATAGACGGTGTGCTCATAGTAACCTGCACACTCCCATGACAGTATTTGTCCAGTTTGTCTATATATTATACTTTTAATCCATGCCTTGTTATAGAATTCCTGATGTTATCTATCAAATGTTTACTTTTAAATGTTTTATCTAGGTCGGTGTTGTGTCAAATTTTATTTTCTGTTTCTGAACTGAACTAAACTCAAAAATGTGGACTTTAATTGAACTTGTTAAGCTGCTTTGACACAATCTACATTGTAAAAAGCGCTAAATAAATAAACTTGAATTGAATTGAATTGAACTGATTCCCCTATGCGGTTTGCTCCAATAGTATCTGTCTGCAGAAAAAAAAGAAGTACACAAGAAATTCAGGATTGAATCTGTAAAGAACAGGCATACAATTATATGCAAGTACAATTTTAAATATTTGCATGGAAGATAACACAAATGAAAACAATGGCAAAGTAAAATAAGGGAAAGTACAAAGTTAAAATAACAGTAGGGGAGAACAGGGACGAAAGTAACGTGGGATGAAAGTAACAAAGCAATTTTCTCGAAGCCCTGACAACATTTGCTTTCCAGGCTATAACAGCACATTCAGCATAAAACCCTTGATGGAGCTGTCAAATATCATGGGATTTTGGGACCGTGTCCTGCTGTTAGGTCCAAATTTCTGTTTTTAAGTGCATAAAGTAAATTATTGTAGTGGTTCTTTTTTCCTTATTACAAGTTGTGTTTCTCTTTTCATGTGTCACACTAATGCTCGATATACAGGTTATTTAGTGCAGTAACATCCTTGAGCTTGAAATGTCTGAGTTTTTGAGTTTAAAAGTAAATCAGGTTTAAATGGTAAGAGTTCCTGTGGGGACGAAAGTAACACTGTTATTTATGTCCCACTGCTAAAAGACAAACCTTATTTTTCACTTCCACATTAGAGTTTGCAGTGTTTGAATGCAGATGTTTTAAAAAATGAATGCATATTGTCAATAATAATAAAAAAAATGTTTGGAATTTGTGACATTTTGCATTGTTGGGTCGCTTTTGAAACATTTGATGGAGCTGAAATTTAAAATGAAAACGCCGTTTAATACTTTTTTGCAAAAATAAAGGACAAAATATGTTTGCAGTGAACATTAACAAGGTCATAGTCAGATATTCATTCATTCATTTTCTTTTCGGCTTAGTCCCTTTATTAATCTGGGGTCGCCACAGCAGAATGAACCGCCAACTTATCCAGCATATGTTTTACACAGCGGATGCCCTTCCAGCCGCAACCCATCTCTGGGAAACATCCATACACACTCACTTACTCATTCACACACACACACACACACACACACTATGGCCAATTTTAGCTTACCCAATTCACCTGTACCGCATGTCTTTGGACTTGTGGGGAAAACCGGAGCTCCTGGAGGAAACCCACGCAAACATGGGGAGAACATGCAAACTCCACACAGAAATGCCAACTGACCCAGCCGAGGCTCGAACCAGCAACCTTCTTGCTGTGAGGCAATCGTGCTATCCACTGCGCCATAGTCAGATATATTTAAAATCAACAAGATTAAGCCAGTAAGTCTAGCAAATATTGTTGTGTACTTTTGACCCACCTTTGTGTTGCTTTCATCCCTGCTGATGGGGTCAAAAATGTGCAGCTTTAGTTTAAAGTGAAGATATATTGGAGTTGTTCTGCACTGATACAAAAAAACACCTGATTTTGATAGACCACTGTTGTGAGTTAGTATCTACAGAAAAAATATATTTCTGCTAGAAACATTATCTTTTAAAATTAGGTTTTTATGAAAAATGGTACTTTCGTCCCCGCTCTCCCCTAGTAGAAAGTGATAAAAATTAACTTACTGGAAGCATGAGGTTTTCCCATGCTTCTATCAATTTGCAAAAACAACTGTGTTAGATAAGTGTATAGCTTTAAGCATTGAGTCAAAAAAACAAGACTAAGGAACAAGGTCTAAAAAAGGTCAAGATATGAAATAGTAATGATCCATTTTTTTGTGGACGGAAAGAAAGTGGTAATGCTTCTTAATAAAAACATATATCTGTATATGTCATCAAATGTAAAGATACTTCATTAGAATGCTACTAGTGCTGTGAATCCTTTCATTGTTGATGATTTGTATTCTAAGCAGCTGCTCAATTAGGTACATTTAGGCAAAATTTTATGTCATTGCATGCAATAAAAAAGATGTTTACTTAGAGAAACTAGGCAGGGAATTGATAGTTAGCATGCTGCAAAGTACAGTGCAAACACTCATAAAGTAATTTCCTATACTCATTTTAGATAATTGTTTTAATGCTGGTGATGCTGTAAAAGCATTTCAGATTTACTGTTGATGACAGACTGCATTACGCTCTCAAGCTCCTCCTTTAAGTGAATTGTTAAAAAGTGCCTGTCTCGGATCCTGGCATCACCACACAGAATATCTGTCCACCGGGAGATACTGCCATTTGACAATTTTACCATCTAGAATTAGTATCTGTCATCTGATCAGCAATCATGGGGGTCAGAATACTCTTATTTTTCATTATAGTCCTCCATATCTATGGTAAGTACACAAGTAAGTTACTTTTATTGCATGAATTCACATTGTAGGGCTTTTGTGCTATTATATGGCATTCTATTTCAATGTACTAGAATTATTAAGGTCATTTTCTGTCTGGTAACGTTATATAACATTGCATTATGTTATAGATGGCTTTGAAAGCAGTTTTGGTGTTATGCCGGAGAACCACGAGACAATGGATGAGTTGTATGATGATTATGAAGGCTATGGGGAAGATTATTCCAGAAACTATTCCAAAACGTTTTCCCTGAACATGTCCAGCCCAAAATACCCAGGTAAAATTTTCTTTACATCCAAAAGCAATTACTATCATCCGAGCTTTTCACACTAATAATATTAAGATTAAGAACGATTGAAAAGAGAGATAGAGAGAGAGAGAGAGAGAGAGAGAGAGAGAGAGAGACCACTTGGAAATCCTCCGATTGTCTGGATTTACAATTTATAGAAATATGTATGGTAAAAAAAAAGTTGTGTGGTTGATTTGTTGTGACAAGGTGTCAGGTTTACGGACAGGTTTCTATTCATTTTTAGACAACACAATGCCACAATTGATTAATTTAAAAATACAATAAATAACATTTTAATATTAAAATGTTCACATAAAATAAATATTAACATTTTACTCAAGCACATGTCTAGTAAATTCATGCAGCACATTCAGAGAAACTGAGAGTTTCCTTCATTTTTTTCATTAGCTTTATTTTATTTATATTTGAGCATTTCGAGGATTTTGGTTTTCTGCTGTTATTTGAAATTCACATTTACTCCAAGTGTGTTAATCCACCTCTTTTGTTCATTTTCCTGAGTCCTCTCTGATTAGAGACTCAAAGTCCGTCTCATATTTCATTTGACTATTACAACATAAACTTGCGCAACATTTGAATGCAGA
>CAIGQW010052713.1:5148687-5162384 GCA_903798125.1 Danio choprae
ATATATACGAAAGAAGAATTTATGCGTGATGTTCTGGGTCATCGCTCATAATGTAAATTCAGTAGCTTTTCTCACTCTAATTCACACAAGCAGTAGGAAGGGAAACGTTTCATCATCTTAATGAACGGAAAACACTTTGAGCTTGGAGGGCTGGAGGTGAAGCACACCTGAGCCTCGTCCTGACCCACTGCTCGCTCCCTCAGGTAAAAGCAGGAGGTAAAAAATAGACCCGTCTCCGTCCTCTGGGAGAAACGGATCTCCAAACACCACCACGCTTTATTAGGATGGCCCTTCTGTTTTATTAGATTCAAAACTTGATGAGGTGAATAATAAACAATTGATTTAGATTTTTCACAAATTGGCAACCTTTGTAGTTTTATTAAACAGAAGAAACCCTCATGGGATTTGTTTTATTTTTATGCGCAGTTTTAGGAAAACAAAAACGCAGCGTACGTCATTGAGTCCCGTTCCTTTGAGCAATAATAGTCGTGACGTAAGCGCTTGTGCTCGGAGGATGTTGCTTGAATTTCCAATCAAAGCACTCAACCTTTCTGAACAAGGTGAACCAGACTGAATAAAGCAAAAACAACTCCACTAAATGCACTATACTGTCGGACGCAGTTTCAAAATGATTTTTCCAGCAGATGAAGGATTGAAAACATGAGCAGTCAATCAGAATCCATTCTGTTTTAAGAGTACTTAAAGGCATAATTCATCCAAAAGTGAAAACTAGTGTTAATATACTTGCCCATCCATGTTTTCAGGAGAACATGAGAGACATTGTTAGCCGAAATTGTGGTCTTTGGTGATTCATTAAATGTCAATTTATACTGTCACTTGCTGAGTGTAAAGAAAACATTTCAGGAGACACGAGCAGTGAGTGAATTATACATTGACTAATGAGTTTACATTTAGTCATTTAGCAGATGCTCTTGTCCAAAGCAACTTACAATTGAGGAGGCATTCAGCGATTCAACAAGAAGAGGCAATACACACTACAAGTGCTAATTATACAGAGGAACTGTTTGTGCTCAGAGATGGATGTAAGTGATGGAGTAAGGAGGAGGAGTGTTTTTTTAAGAGAAGAGTTTTTTTAAGAGAGAAGAGTGTTTCTACAGGTGGTTTGTCAAGCCCACTCACCTGTGTGAAGCACACTTGTTTATTTGTTTTGCAGTGTTTTTTTTACTATTGGGGATGAGATATATTGTTGGTATTGTTTGTTTGTGTAATACATACAGTATGCTCGCTTCAGTGAACCACATTCATATATTTTAAATACATTTTTCAGTGCTTTAAATTCACCATGAAATCCAAATGTACTCTTTCTATTTTTGTGTATATAATAGTTATATATAATAGTATATAAACGATGTATCTGTGCACTTCATTATTTTGTAAAAATTAATTTTACAAAACTTAATTTTACAAAACTTAATTTTGAAACTCTAAGCAAATACCATAACCTTCCCTCCCCCTCGAAACGACTTTATTCACTTTCTGGTCATGTGGAATTCCTTTAGGGCAGGGCTATCAGTGGGTGTCTCGTTACTGCTCTAAATTCGTCCATTCATTAATCCTTATTCATTTTGTTAGTAATGCTCGTCTTTCAACAATCCAATCAGTTTCCAAAGAATGAAATCATGCACCGCCCTACATTTTTTTTCTCATTTCTGTATCATTTCAAGCATTTTCTCATTTCTGTATCATTTTTTTCTCCTTTCAGTATCATTTCAAGCAAACGTTTGTCATAATGGTGGACAAAAAGGACAATCTCAACTTCATTTCATCTAAAAGATAATGAGTGTATGCTGACCTACAATAACCTCTGATTGGCTTTTTCAGCAGACGTGTGATTCACAGACAAACATTTTTTTGATATAAAGCAAACAGCGACAAGATTTCGTTCCTGCACCAATAAATGGATGTCCATGAAAGCTTGCACTTATTATTTTACTGCTTAACTTTCATGTGCAAGCATAGGTATCTATTAAAATAGAAACTATGCATCTAATTGTACTTTACTTTAAGGTTATATACAAACACCTATTTCACAAGAAAACCTATGTATTAAACTGATGACTGAATATTTTCATCCATAGACTGCAGGGCACAGTTGCATTCACAATGGTATGAACCATTATGGGGTGGCCGAATGTGTTTTTATATGATCTATTATTTTAATTATCAATATTGCTATTTAAGAAACTGTTCAGACAGCAAACAATTTCTCACTTATTAAGGTGAGAAAATTAAATAAATAAAAAATCTAATGTTTTTATTTTCTTTTTACTTTAAACATCGTGGGACCATTGGTGTCTATGGAGGGTCAGAGAGCTCCTGGATTTCATCTAAAATATCTTAATTTGCTTTCTGAAGATAAACGAAGGTCTCAGGAGATTGAAATGACATGAATGATAACATAATTTGTATTTATGGGTGAAGTAATCCTTTAGTGTTCTACTAAAGAAATCAAAATAATCACAAAAAATTCTACATATAACCATGCAGGCCTTCAATCATACCCATCTCTCTCTCTCTCTCTCCATCTGGTCTTCTAGTACTATGAGTCACTGATAATCATATGATTAAATAAATGCGCTCCAGTCAGCTGATGAGGAGAACATTAATAATCATCTCCTTTTTTCTTTCGCACTCGCTCTCTCATTCCCCAGTCGGAGGTAATAGGCCTTGTTATTTGATCAGTTGCAATGACTTAATGAACAAAATGAGAGCTCTTTTGTATGCATCTAGAACAGAGACGCTGATGAGACGCTTTTAGATGGACGTGATAAGGCAAGCGTCGCTGTATAATTTAACATATATTTTTAACTTTGACCATTTGAACTGCAGACATGAGTGAAGTGAGATGTCAGACTTCAGGACTCCTGCTGTGTTGTGACATGAAGGGTGGGCCCTTTTGACTCTGGTTTACTTTTGTGAGGTCCCATGTGGGGTCCAGTGAGCCCCGGAGGCCTCTGTCATGTCAAAACCCCAAAATGTCCCGGAGACATGAGATTGTCCATCATAATAATCACAATCAAAGGCATTTGCTATAAATAAAATAGATTTTTTTTCGTGTACTGCTTTGCATTACACATTTATAATGTGATACTGATTTTACACCGCAGTTCCATTTACGTTTAGTCATTTAGCTAATGGTTTTGTCCAAAGCAACATACAATTGAGGCATTCATCAATTCAACAAGAAGATACAATACACACAAGTTGTGCTAATTATGCAAAGGAACTGTTAGTGCTCAGAGAATTAAGTGATGGAGTAAGGAGGGGGAGCCCATTCACCTGTGTTATTTACTGTCATCATGGCAAAGATAATATAAATCATTTATTAGAAATTTAGTTATTAAAACTATTATTATGTTTAGAAATGTGTCGAAAAAACTTCTTTGCGTTAAACAGGAATTGGGGAAAAAATATACAGGGGGGCTTATAATTCTGGAGAGCTAATGATTCTGACTTCAACTGTTTACTAGTCATTGCATGCATTTGAAGTACTTCTCAAATCATTCATTCATGTTCTTTCGGCTTAGTTCCTTTATTCATCAGGGGTCGCCACAGTGGAATGACCCGCCAACTTATCCAGCATATGTTTTACACAGAGGATGCCCTTCCAGCTGCAACCCAGTACTGGGAAACATCCATACGCTCTCACATTTACACACATACACTACGGCCAATTTATTTTATTTCATTCACCTAAAGCGAATGTCTTTGGACTGTGGGGGAAAACGGAGCGTCCGAAGGAAACCCACGCTAGCACAGGGAGAACATGCAAACTCCACACAGAAATGCCAACTGACCCAACCGGGACTCGAACCAGTGACCTTCTTGCTGTGTGGAGACAGTGCTAACCACTGAGCCACCGTTTCGCCCCCTTCTGAAATCAATAGTTGTTAAATCATAAGGTTTAATATACAGGTGTACTCTGTATAGTGGTTCACTGTTTATTTATTTATTATTTATTACAAATATCAGTAACATTTCTATTAAATATAATGTCTATTAAATGCTTTAAGACAATAATGGCTTTACCTTTTGGGGGGGTTGTAATTTCTTAACTAAATTTAATATGCAATCAAATTGAGATTAAGTTGCCACATCGTGTACCTAATTTAACTGGATAGCTCTAGTAGGAAAATGTGAAAATCTAACAATAAAAAAACACACTAAAACACCAGCTGATCAGAAGACAAATTACTCATTAAAGGAAAATATGGAAAAAAGTATAGCAATAGCAGCTAATTTAGACCTTGTGGGGATATTTTTGGTCCCCATAAGGAAAATGGCTGATAAATCACAGAATTAAATCATACATATTTTGAAAATGTAAAAATGCAGATTGTTTCCTGGTAGGGTCGATAAGGGAGAGAATATACCATCTGAACAGTATAAACATCATTACGTCTATGGGAAGTCCCCATAAAGATAGCTTTACAAGTGTGTGTGTGGCTCTCAGGAGGCCTGTGATCTTTAATTTGGCCTGTGTTTTGTGTGCAGGTGTGGTGTGTGGGTGTGGATCAGGATCACACAGTTACTATGGTGCAACACCTGAGTCACAGTGACAAAGGAGGGTCTTTTCCAGCACAGGTCTCCTCATAAACAACTGCACACACTCCTCAAAACAGTCTCTTCAACAACACACAAACACACACGCCTTCACCTCTCAGCTCTCAATCAGGTAAAACACTTTCTTTTTCTCTCCTCGGCAACAAACTTTAGGCTCGCTTGATACTTGAATGATGATTACCTTATTGTTAATAATCTTTTAAATGACTTTAACTGGATTACTTGCACAATAAGGTGTTTTACTGTATCTATTGCGATAGTATAGTGACATCTAATGTTACTAAATAATTGTTGCTATAGTATTGCCATGATAGCACAGTCAAAATGTGTTGTAAGTAGTGCAAGGTGGTGTAAATATTAAGCTGACAATACAAGCCGTACTCACAAAACAAAAATTGACGGGTTGTTGTAACACAGCGTTGTGATTACAAACCCAACCGTAATTTAAATTTAACAGTAAAAATTAACCCAATGTAGGGTTGGTCCATATTTGACCCAACATTGTAAAAAATGCTGGGTTCCACATAATTGATTTGTGTTGAGGCATCATGAAGGAATTAAGTCAGCTTATTAGCTGTTAAAGTGGATTGAACATAAAATAATCAAGTTGTCCCCAAAAAAACTCAAGAATTGTGTTGTTTCAGCTCATTTTAAGTAAGTTTAAACAGCAAACGTTATTTATTTGAGTGACCATTGGGTTACAAAAACCCAAACTTAATGTAATGAAGTGCCGGGTTTCCATCCAATACATTTGTTAGCCACAACCTAAAAAATGCAAGTATGCAATGAAAAAAAATTAAGTTGCTCCAATAAATACACTATCAAATACAGTTTCAATGAAATAAAAAAATCTGTGAAATCAAACTTGTATATTAATAGTTAGAAATTAATATATTATTAGTTAGAAATGATTAATCCCCATATAAAGGAACAAGATACAAACCTTGGTTAAAAAAAGTATAACTGTACACTGGGTTGTATTAACCCAATGTTGGCTCAAATCTAGACAAGCCCAATGTTGTGTTCAATTTTTACGTTAAATTAAAATTACAATTTTGAGCCCAACTCTTGTATTTGTCTATATTTGACCTAGTGTTGAGTTAAAACTACCCAGTATTTTTTTTAGCATGTGTTAGTGCAGTTTTGACAGGATTATGGAGGATGTGGTCGATGTGAGCGGCTCGTGTCTCCTTTTTCCACAGGTTCTCTGTGTCCGTCATGCCCAGTAAACTGGAGGGAGCGATGGATGCGCTGATCACCGTCTTCCACAACTACTCCGGCAGTGAAGGAGACAAATACAAACTGAGCAAAGGAGAGCTGAAGGAGCTTCTCAACACTGAACTCACCGACTTCCTCATGGTTAGACATCACACTGTTTTATCACTGTCTCTACTTTAGCTTGATCTTTCTAGCATTTATTAGAGCATGATGCGTTGTTTTCCATAAGAGGCCTGCACTGCAAATAATAATATATAATAATTTATTTATAATATTTTAAATCATACATATATATATATAGAGAGAGAGAGAGAGAGAGAGAGAGAGAGCGAGAGAGAGAGAGAGAGAGAGAGAGTGAATTGAATATTTTACGCACAGTATAATAATATTAATAATAATTGTAATATTAAAATGGCGACGCGGTGGCGCAGTGGGTATTACAATCGCCTCACAGCAAAAAGGTTGCTGGTTCGAGCCTCGGGTGGGTCAGTTGGCATTTCTGTGTATAGTTAGCATCTTCCCCCCGTGTTGGCGTGAGTTTCCTCTGGGTGCTCAGGATGAACAGTCTAAAGACATGCGGTACAGGTGAATAGGGTAAGTTAAATTGGCCGTAGTGTATGAGTGTGTGTGTGGATGAGTGTGTATAGATGTTTCCCAGTGATGGATTGTGGCTGGAAGGGAAACATATGCTGGATAAGTTGGCAGTTCATTCCGTTGTGGTGACCCCAGATTAATAAAGGGACTAAGCCAAAAAAGAAAATGAATGATTGAATAATATTAAAATAAGGCTGCACAGTGGGTAGCACAATCGCCTCACAGCAAGAAGGTCGCTGGTTCGAGCCTCGGCTGGGTCAGTTGGCGTTTCTGTGTGGAGTTTGCATGTTCTCCTCGTGAATAACCCCAGAATAATAAAGGGACTAAGACGAAAAGAAAATGAATGAATGAATGAATGAATATTCAAATTACAACATATATAGGCTAATTTAAAAACAAATGTTTATTAGTTTATATATAATTTATCTCACAATGGATTTAAAATATGCTTTCGAATTCGCAGTCTTTTAACAAATGGTCCAAAATAATTTTGGTATATATTTTAAATGAACAAAACAGGATAATTTACCAGTAACTTAACAAAATAAAAAAAAAAGATCGCCGTGTAATCGTCAGAATTAGTTCTTATGTGCACAGAAATCAAGTTTATTACAATATTAACATTTACATATTTATAAGACGCCAGTTTTTTTTCAGGTTTGCAATTGCTGTTTATTTTGGTTTGCTCCTTATGAAGTGAATTTAAAAAATGTGGCTGAAATAATCCTCTGACCTCGTATCACATGAGAGCTTTTACATGAACACCCACAGAGCGAGTTCAGAGAAAACAGCCCATAACATCACCTCTCCGACGGCTCAGTCAAGCGCACGTAATCCCATAATTCCATCTATTAAACTGCAGATTTGGTGCTGACGTGCGCGTGTGTATTAATATGTGTGTGTGTGTGTGTGTGTGTGTGTGTGTGTGTGTGTGTGTGTGTGTGTGTGCATATGTGTGTGTCTGTGTACTCTGTACTGGCACTCAAACACACACACACACACACACACACACACACACACACACACACACACATATTAATACACACGCGCACGTCAGCACCAAATCTGCAGTTTAATAGATGGAATTATGGGATTACGTGCGCTTGTGTATTAATATGTGTGTGTGTGTGTGTGTGTGTGTGTGTGTGTGTGTGTGTGTGTGTGTGTGTGTGTGTGTGTATAACTGAGGCTTTGGCTTCGGCGTGTTGATTAGTGATGCTGATTTGGTTAATTTGGCCGTCTGGTTTACAGTGTTTGCGTCCAGCTCATTTCCGGCATGCACAGGCAGAGGACGGAGCACTGGCTGAACATCTGAGCAAACGAATTAAAACAATTATTTCTTTCCCATCGCATAAAATATCACTCCATAAAACTAAGCCCCCATTCATCATTAGGAAACTAGAGCTGAATCCCAATGAGACACGAGTTCATGAAATCAGCCACACGGTCAAACTGTGTCCTGGTCAAGTATTTGGACAGTTCAGCTTTCTGTGTGTGTGTGTGTGTGTGTGTGTGTGTGTGTGTGTGTTACAACTCTTTCAGCCCTCATTAAAATGAGTATTTTTTGTTAGTTTGTAAGATTCCTGATTTCTTCACCAATATTAATAATAATATTAATAATTATTATTATCATTCATTCATTCATTTTCCTTTGACTTAGTCCCTTTATTCATCAGGGGTCACCACAGCAGAATGAACCGCCAACTTTGCCAGCATATGTTTTACACAGCGGATGCACTTCCGGCTGCAACCCAGTACTGGGAAACATCCATACACACTCATTCACACACATACACTACGACCAATTTAGTTTATTCAATTCACCTATAGCCCATGTCTTTGAACTGTGGGGGAAACCGGAGCACCCGGAGGAAACCCACCCAACACAGGGAGAACATGCAAACTTCACACAGAAATGCCAACTGACTCAGCCGGGACTCAACCAGCGACCTACTAGCTGTGAGGCGACGGTGCTAACCACTGTGCCACCGTGCCGCCCTATTATTATCATTAATTCATTCATTCATTTTCTTTTCGGCTTAGTCCCTTTATAAATCTGGGGTCGCCCCAGCGGAATGAACCGCCAACTTATCCAGCATATGTTTTACACAGCGGATGCCCTTCCAGCTGCAACCCATCACTGGGAAACATCCACACACACTCATTCACACACATACACTACGGACAATTTAGCTTACCCAATTCACCTGTACCGCATGTCTCTGGACTTGTGGGGGAAACCGGAGCACCCGGAGGAAACCCACGCCAACACGGGGAGAACATGCAAACTCCACACAGAAATGCCAACTGACCCAGCCGAGGCTCGAACCAGCGACCTTCTTGCTGTGAGGCGATCGTGCTACCCACTGCGCCACCGTGCAGCCTAATATAATTATATTTATAATAATATATATATCATATTAATAATATAAATTAACAAAACAATAAATGCACCTAAATCTTTAAAGTAAAGAAATAATATTTATTGTTGGAATAGTTCATTTCAATTCATCTTTATTTCTATAGTGCTTTTAATTCAATGTAGATTCTGTCAAAGCAGCTTAACATAGTTACATTATCATAATGTAATGTAAATATACACATATAAGTGCACATAAAATGTAAAATTTCTTTCTAATTCAAAATTATTAACATATAAATTTATATATACAGATGTTAACACTTCAATATGTTCCCTCTGCCGATGTGCTTGCCGTCGCTGTGGCGGTAGTAAGTGCGCCTGCAGCTTTTGACCGCTGGGTGGTGCTTTAATCATAGATTTATAGATATATTTATATATAGATATATTTATATAGATTTATATATATCCATACTATATTTTATACTGGTGTAACATTAATAAATCAGTATTCTCAAAATATAGAACATATTTTTATATTTCTATGCTACTGCATGATCATATTAGTTCAGCTTCAATAAATAAATATGCAAATTTATTGGAGTTTAAATGAAAAGCACAAAAGTACGCTTTAATTGCATCATGATTGAGAGAACAAATGTGCATAATTGTCATGCAAATAATGTCTCAATGCAGCAGTGATTTAAGGGCTGAAGAAACAACCGTATTTCCGTTACGTAAGCTGTAGTTTTTTGGAGTGAAGTGTGTTTTGCTGTGGGTCTCAGCTGTGTGGAGGAGCTGCTGCTGCTGCTTACAGAGCCTGATATAAATACTCTCTCCTGCGGGACTGAGTACTGTAACATCATGAGGAGGAACAGTAATGAGCGAGAGCTGCAACTCTGACTGGTGGCTCCACACACACATACATACACACACTAGAGCTGAATGATTAATTGTTAAAAGATTGCAATCTCAATTCAAACACCCATAAGATCTTGATTATAAATGATCGTGATTTGCATGTTTATTAAAGCTTTGACGATCACGGCAGTATATAATAATCTGCGTTTGATCCAGACAGAGCAGTCAACAGGTATGAATAAAACAGCTTCGGTCTTATTAGTTATTGTTATTAGTTACAAATGTTCAAACTGTCATAGACATGCAGGGATATGTTTATAGTTAGGAAATAAACACTGACGTTTAGCTAAGCAATCAAAAACTTTGTTTGTAAACAACTTGATGCTTCAAATAAGGATTTTTAGCTATTACGTTATTAAACCAATAGGTGGTGACAAGCAAGCGTTTACATGTATTTGTCACAGATTCAAGTGATGCTTCAAAAATGCTGATTCATCCTTTAAAGGGATAGTTCGCCTAAAACTGAATCAAAACTGACTGACTTTTTCTTCTGTTAAACACAAAAGGTGATATTTTTTTAAAAAGCTGGTAACCTGTACGCATCCACCTCCATCTGGTATCTGGTTTCAGGTTTTCAGCTTTCTTTAAAATATCGCCTTTTGTTTTCAAAAGAATAAAGAAAATCATAAAAGTTCTGAACCACTTCAGGGTGCGTAAATGGTGTGTACATTTTTGAGTGAACTTTCCCTTTAAGAAACTTGTAAAGTCTTTACACAACCTGACAAAAGTCTTGTCGTCAATCCCAGTTGTAAAAGCAACAAATAATAACTAGACTTCTAGTTGATCATTTGGAAAAGTGGCAGAAGGTAGATTTTTTCTGATGAATCATCTGTTGAACTGCATCCCAATCATCACAAATACAGCGGAAGACCTACTGGAACCCGCATGGACCCAATATTCTCACAGAAAGTTTGGTGAAGGAAAAATCATGGTTTGGGGTTACATTCAGTATGGGGGCGTGCGAGAGATTTGCAGAGTGGATGGCCTGAGGTATCAAGACATTTGTGCTACCCATTACATTACAAACCACAGGGGAGGGCAAATTCTTCAGCAGGATAGCCCTCCTTCTCATACTTCAGCTTCCACTTCAAAGTTCCTGAAACCAAAGAAGGTCAATGTGCTCCAGGATTGGCCAGCCCAGTCACCAGACATGAACATTATTGAGCATGTCTGGGGTAAGATGAAGGAGGAGGCATTGAAGATGACTCCAAAGACTCTTGATAAACTCTGGGAATCCTGCAAGAACGCTTTCTTTGCCATTGAAAATAGACGACGTGTGGAACTTCGCAATTCTGGATAAATGGAGAATCACATATTTTGGGGCTTAAAACAGAGATTACGATTTTTTACGAACTTTTTTATTTATAGAGACTATTGTCGTATTATTTGCAGCAATCTATTTTTATTTTGTCACAAAATGATTGCATAATTGTCATTTAAATTAAATTATAATTTGCATGAATTATAGAATAAGTATAGAATAGAATGCTCATACACTACCTGACAAAAGTCTTGTCGCCTATCCATGTTTTAGGAACAGCAAATACTAACTTGACTTCGAGTTGATAATTTAGTATAAGAAGTGGCTCATATGAAAGGCAAAGGCCTCTAGATTAGGCTTATTTTACCAAAATAAAATATGATCATGCCTTCATTTTTAATTATTTAATTATGACAGTCTGACCTAGGTCTGACGTTATTTAGACAAAAGTCTTGTCACAGAAACAATGTACAGCATAGAATATAAAGTCATGGTGCAGTGGAAAAAGAATTAATATTTTGTATGACTTCCAGGAGTGAACTCCACTCGTAACAGTTTAAATAACGACATTTCTTACAATATAACTAACTTGCAAAACATTATTTTATCAGCAATTTTTAAACAATTATTTATGTAACGATTATACGGAAATAAACAGGTAAAAGATATTTTTCTGAGCTAATTAAATGTAAAAAATAACCGTCATGACGCAAATATTTCAACTTTAAAACACCACGAATTAATAAAGACCTCTGCGGATATTCTGATTCTTATTGGCTGTTGTCATTTTCCTCTATTGTCTGCCGGCATTGGTATTTATTTTCAGCTACTGGTGAAGTGGGAATAAAGATAGTAAGGTCCCATCTGACTGGTCAGATTTGGATAAACAACTTTTGCACACAAATGCTTGGCACATGAAAAATAATTAATTCATTGCACTTCTCTGCGATATGGATATTGCATATACTATTATCGCGATTATGATTATTTTTTCAATGTACTGTGAATGTCGTGTCCCGGGCTCAACACACACACAAACACACAGAGACAGACATCCTCAAACCCACACCTCAGGCTGATGGAGTGCTGATTTACAGTGTTTTCTCCTCATCGTTCAGCAGCCTCAGCACCTCTGGCCTCTGGCCCAGTGTCAGGACAGACAGATGGACATTTATTAGACACATCTGATCATCTGCTCTTTTGGATGGTCTGGAAACAGGCGATTACACCAGGATCAGTGACATGCACATTCAGAGTAGAGTTCATGTCAAAACAGTTTCTGAAGAAAGAGGAACACAAGAATTAAAGAACTGGACAAAATAAGGTTTTAGGTGTGGGTTTGAGAATGTCAATATTTGGTTTTATATTTATATCATTGGATGAACTGCTGTCAGCCATTTACAGAAGAAAAAAATGTTTTACTCAAACAAATACATTTAAATTGTATATCCAAACAAACTGAGCTGTACCTATAATAGCTTCTGCATGCTTTGAGTGCTCCTGCGTAGATGTATTCTTATTACATTGTAATCAAATAAATATAATTCAACATCAATATTATATATTGGTTTTTTAATTTCTATTTAACTTGTATAAGACTGCAACAGGGGCGATACGGTGGCTCAGTGGTTAGCACTGTTGCCTCACAGCAAGAAGGTCGCTGGTTTAAGCCCCAGCTGGGTCAGTTGGCATTTCTGTGTGGAGTTTGCATGTTCTCCCCGTGTTGGTGTGGGTTTCCTCCAGGTGCTCCGGTTTACCCCACAGTTCAAAGACATGCGCTATAGGTGAACTGAAGAAACTAAAATTGGTCGTAGTGTATGTGTGTGCATGTGAGAGTGTATGGGATTTGCATTTCCTAAATAATAGGGTGCGTCTCAATCAGCTTCCTTGTTCAGTAGTCAGGGCACTGGTCATGGAGTCAGCCATTTTAAGTGCTGTCTCAATCACAAAATTGTTCCAGTGCACTGAAACGTTCCACCCTAAAAAGACCCAAATGCACGCATTGATGCTCACTATGTGCCCTTAACAGTATTCTGAAGCGTGAATTATGTATTTACTAAACATAACAACAAACGAGAGATAATTGATTTAAAATAAGCTGTTATCTAATTACATATATAACCATAAATGAAGAGAGTTAGACAGAAACAATTTAGCAAACATTTAAAAATGATCACCAGCTGAAATGTTGCCGCTATATGAAACAGTCAGACTATTTAGCTATAATGTACTTTTAAAAACTTTATAAAATAAGAATAATAAAAATATTAGTTATGTTGGTATTCATGAATACCATTTTTGATTTTGTACAAAGAGGATGTTCTCAGGTCCCGCTCACACCATGTCCAACGACACATGATAAAAGGAAATTTCCAGAAATGCTTTCTATTTTCAAAACATATCGGCAGAACAACAGCATGAACCACTATGATCGCCTCAGGTACTGATTATGTGCTTTATTCAGCGTTAAATGCTCCCAATGAGAGTTTGAATACTATATTAAATTACATTTATTGCCATACTACTGAAAGCAGCAGCAGATAGTTCACCTCAGATCTTGTTGGAATACCTAATCAATTCCATGCGTGTTCGATAAAAAAGGCCAAGAGAGGTTTTTCTTCAATGTCAAAAATATTAGTAATTGATTGGATACAAATGAATAATTTGATTCACAGAAGTCTGTTATCCTCAATGCAATGCAGAAGTTACATCCAGGAGTTGCGCCCAGTTTTCATTTCCTGACTATATATATATATATAT
>CAIGQW010052713.1:5165976-5215478 GCA_903798125.1 Danio choprae
ATATATATATATATATATATATACACACACACACACACACACACGCACACAAAAATTCTATTCATTTAAATGGCTAAATTAACATAAGAATAGTAATAAAATAATAATAATGAAATAATAAATAAATAATAATAAAAAATAATAAGACAAAACTAAAAAGTAATAATATTAATAACACGATATATAGCTATATAAATAAATGTACTTTTCATTTTTTTAAAGTACAGTTATGTCATTATTTTGATTAAATTATGAGAATAAAAGAGAATAAAAACAAAATATAAATAAAATGACAGGGGATTTATAAATTACAAGAAATTCGCATAAGAAAGTGATTCCAAAATCACAAATCCTTGTAGCTTTTTTAACTTTTAATGTCTTTTAGGGTTTTGATATAATGCTTAAGATCGATTTAAAAAAAATAAATGTAAGGTTTATCATTGGACCATTTTTGTTAATGCACATGGTACTTCCCATATATAAAGTAATCATTAAATGATTAATTAATAGTTCATAAAGAGAAAAACATCCATTTTATTGTCACTGGAAACGGAAGGTTAACGCTAGTGCATTGTGGGATCGCCTACGTGACGTGATTTTGACCTGCTCTACCGTTGTTGTTCGCTTGTTTTGTCCAAGAAGAAAGTCATAAAAGTTCTGAAAGACGCCAGGGTGAGTAAACGATGACGTAGATGTTTAATCACGTAGTAAATGACGAGCTCTTGCGATATCTGTCTGACGGGAATGTTGATGTTTATCCAGAAACATTTCCCGCTTCATCAGCCGAGTGTCTCTATAAAGTTTAACCGCGTGTTCATGCGCTTTATAGTCCATATGAAGCATCTGTATTGGAAAGTACATCAGACAAAAAGGAATGATATTTTACCAGAAGTGCCGTTTTCCTCCCTTTGTAGGGCACTTGATATTCTCTGAAAGGTTCTCGGGTCTGTCAATCGTGTTGAGCATTTACAGACGCTAGCTGTGTAAAATGTTCTTTTAATTAGCAGCCACCACAATTTAATTGCATTATGACATTATTGGATAATAGAGTTGGGTTCTATTAAGATGATGAGATGATTAAAAGTCTTTTAGTGCACGTTCACGGTTTGCTTCTGAGGTGGGCTATTCTTTTAGTTCGGTCCCCAATTCAGACTGGTTGGTTGTACAGGCTGAAATGTTGACACATTTGATGTAAAGCACTTGTATGCACGCATTTTTTTGTGCTAGTGCTAGTTTAAACGGCAGCTGCTGTGTGCCAGGAGTCCAGGACTACCTTTTGATACGCAACCGAAGCGTAAAGCAGGTTGTCCAGTTTATTGAGGTAAAGTTGGTTTTATGTTCGCACTTTCGGACTTTCTCCTTTACTAACCTAATATAACTTCATAAAATAATTCTCAATAGGAGAATCATATTATCAAAGTACAACGTTGTTCACAGTCAAATAAATAGTGCTAATGTTGTTTTAAAGTCATGCTTAGATGAGGTTTCAGACCCAGTATTCAAAGTATCATGGTAAACAATACAGGGACCGTGTCACAAGTTGTCACTGAACGAATGTGCGAATATAAAACCAACTTTGATTTTTTGTAAAGTATTTTATTCTATTTTATAATATATGTTAGTTATGCATAGGTTTTTTATAAAAGCTCTTATGTCCAGTGTTGGGTTTGTATTTATATTGTTATAGTCATATCGCAATATATATTACAGCAAAATCAAATATTCGCTGTTAGATATTTCCATTATTGTGCAGGCCTACTATTTATATTTGTATTGTATTTATGATTAATCCATGTAGCACCGTTGTCCTGTGAGACACGACATTTCGTTCCTCTGTATGTCCACACATGTAGCGGAATGACAATAAAGCATGACTTGACTAGACCAATTGGACATTGTTCCTTAAAAAATATATATATATTAAAAAATGACCAGAAAAAAATCACTACCATATCTAATTAGTCTGTGGATGAGATTGAGAAAAGAAATTATTTCTCACTCTTGAGTAATTAAATGAAAACTATACATTAATAATAATAATAAAAACTAAAATTAAATAGCAAAAGAAATTGCGGTAAATAGATAGAAACTGTGATATAATGTAATATATTGAGCCTTAGTGTTGAGTTTCTGCCTTTTCTCTGTCTGGATGGTGATGTCGAGTGGTTCTGTTTAGGAATATATTCGGTAACATACAGGCCTACATTAGCATGTTTGAATCTTACCAATGACCCAGTTGCCTGCATCAGTTTACTTGGCTTAAATTGTTACTGTAATTGGGTTTAGTAGAGTTCAATTCATCTAAATATAATTCATGTCTTTACTACATGTGTTACTGAAATAAAAAACAGTGTTTTGATTAAGCCTTAGATGCAACTTCAGTTTAATTCAAACCAATTGAAGTGAAGTGTCCCTTTAACCCTGGGACATTAATACTTTTGGAAGAATAAAATAAGGAGGATGATTAAAAATGAAAGCATTTCTTGCTAACAATGTAAATCTGTGATTTAGGTAAGACAAGAATTGTTTTTGTTTAGTTTTTTTGACTAGAGAGCAATTCCAGTGTTATGGATGTGATATTTGCAGTAAAAACTCAAAACACAAATTCACATAGAATGTAGATGTTAGCATTATATTGAAACATCTGTTTATATTTTCCAGTACGCCTGACCACAGAGTTAAGGGAGCAGAAAAATATCATTCTGTAAACATGTTTTGTACTATAAATGAGGAAAAGAAACGTTATGGATGACCAAAACAGTCTGCGAGTTTACAGTATACAAGATATTTTGTAGAAATTCTGTGAATTAAACCCAAAGAAATAATGATAATCAAAAGGATGGGGGGCCTCACGGTGGTGCAGTGGGTAGCAATAAGCAAGAAGGTCGCTGGTTCAAGCCTCGGCTGGGTCAGTTGGCGTTTCTGTGTGGAGTTTGCATGTTCTCCCTGTGTTGGCGTGGGTTTCCTCCGGGTGCTCCGGTTTCCCCCACAAGTCCAAAGACATGCGGTATAGGTGAATTGGGTAAGCTAAATTGTCCGTAGTGTATGAGTGTGAATGAGAGTGTGTGGATGTTTCTCAGTAATAAGTTGCAGCTGGAAGGGCATCCGCTGCGTAAAACATATGCTGGATAAGTTGGCGGTTCATTCCGCTGTGGCGACCCCAGATTAATAAAGGGACTAAAGGAATGAATGAATGAATGAATGAAAAGGATGAGAGTCGGCTCTCTATAGAACAAACATGATGGCATTCAGTTTGTAAAGTAATATTTTCTGTCTTTTAGTAGATCTGTTATATAGGAGACTTGCTTTGTTTACCAAATAAGTGGATCTAGATGGATTTGCATTGTAAACAATAAATAAAAATGTAAAAGGTATTATTTTTTATTTCATATATTAAGTTTTTAGTTATGATACTCCCAAAATCATTTCTCATAAATCCGCAGATATTTTCAAAATTCTCCACAGAAATAGCATAAAATGTCTGCAGATTCTGTCTGGCCGTAGATATTACTAAAGCTTCATTCATTCTATTACATTCTTTGAATGTTCTTAAACGCCTGTATTTAATTACACCAGGCTGTGTATATTTGAGCAATTCCATACAAATGCCATGAAAAACAATATTTCACCCTGTCTAGTTTTGTGTAGGCTTGTGTTTTACAGTACTGTAAAAATACTCAAAAATGTCCCTGTCAATGTTTTCAAACTATTATATTTGATTTACCAAAGTCACACAAGAGAAAATTTCACATCTGTCACATCCCCATAAATGCAAAAATGTCCAACGAAATAAAATCAACCATGTTTGTTCTACTGAAAGTCGACTCTTATCCTTCTGATTAACATAATTTATTTAGGGTCATGCAGTTTAATTCACTGGATTTCCACAAAGTATGTTGTGTACTGTAAACTCGCTAACCTTTATAGTCACATCCATAACGCATGTTTATCTTCCTCATTTAAAATCTAAAAAACGTTTACAGACTGATATTTTTCTGATCCCATATCTCTGCGGTTAGCTGTTTTGGAAAATATAAACAGATGTTTCCCTATAATGTTAACATATGCTTTTTCTGTGAATTTATGTTTTGAGATTTTACTGCAAATGTCACATCCATACCTCTGGAATTGCTCGTTTTCATATTCTGCTAATTGCTAAAGACATGTCCTATGAAAAGCGTCTCGTTTCTCTGGCCGAACGGAGGTTATGAAGGTTAAACTGTTTTCAGTTTGTCCTCTTTGACTGGACTTGACTTCAGGTGTCTTCTGGCGGACGGTTAATGTTTCACACTCGGGAGAGCTTGTGATGTCAGCGATGATGCCATGATGTGATGTAAGAATGATACACGACCTCATTTCCAGGCGCCGTCAATCAACCCGGGTATTTTTATAAAGGACGAATGAAGATCTCAGCCGAGAAGCGTGACTGCAAACCTGAGCGCAGAGACACGACCCGTAATATCACAGTTCATTGTGATAAAGTGCCAGAACGCTGCTATTTATGAAACGCCCTTCAGTAGCCGGACGATCGCTGCTACCTGAGACCATTTCAGACTCGTATTAAATAAATAAATCCTCTCTGCTTTCCTTTTTTCTGCGGATGAAGCATTTGTGATTGACAGCGATGGGCAGAGAGGCGATAATTATCCGTTGTCTCTTAATGGTCTCTAATTCTGTTTGTCTGTGTTTGGTGATTCATCGCTGTCTCTTATTTTTCTCCATTTGTATTCTCTTCCATTACACCTGAGTGAAAGGTCTCGTTGAGTAAATGGCACGGTAATGCCTTAATGTTGGTGTTTGGATAGTAGTGCAAATTCTCTATTATGCGCGGGGAAGCGTCTTCCATCAGTTCGTTTCATGCTGGGTTCATCACGGTTCATTTATTAATATGTTCTATTCAAAATGTACAGACATAAACTTTGTCCGAAAGGAACAAAATGATTAAAACACAGGCTTATGGTTCGTCTGTCTGCCATGTCTCAGTGAAATGTGGTCATTTTAAATGTGCATTTTATGTAGGCCTGCACAATAATGGAAATATCTAACAGCGAATATTTGATTCTGCTGCAATATATATTGCGATATAACTTCACAAGTTGATTTGAATAGCTCTATTTGGTAAGATTTTATTCATTTAGATCAGGGGTGTCAAACTCTGCACAGCCCTACACAGTTTAGTTCTAACCCTGCTTCAACACGCTTGCCTGTAGGTTTCAAACAAGCCTGATGGACTCAATTAGTACAATTAGGTGTGTTTAATTAGAGTTGGATCTAAACTGTGCAGAGCTGCGGCCCTCCAGGAACTGAGTTTGACACCCTTGATTTAGATTAACTGGGATGATCAAGTCTGGGATGATCAAATGGATCTGCATAAATTCTGATCAATTATAAACATGTATAAATACAACAGAGCAAAAATAAAAGTTTTAACAAACAGCAAACGGTGTTTTATGATTTTCTGGGGAGTATAACAGTATTCATATACAGAAATGTAACAATCAAACATAAAATAACATGGCCATCATTGTGCAAATCATTTAAAAAAAATAATATTTCTATCTTTTAATCTTTAATAAAGAATCTAATCCTGCGATGTGACTATTGTCAATACATTGCGATATCGATGCTCAAACGATATATTGTTCAGCCCTAATTTAAGAGCTGCACTCTTGAAAGAAACTGATGCTGTATGTCATAGCAGAAAAATATTTTTTAATAGAAGAATATGAAGTTCTGTATGATGTCATAAAGCATTTAATATCTTATAAGAATCCTTTAACAATTAATTGATTGATGTTATGTCCTTTTGGTTCCTCTAACTTTCATATAATGCTATTGCTATGTAAGATTCATTGAATCTTCATTTTTAGGTACTATGATTCTTATAACCACTGAAAATGTATATGTACTTCCATACCATTTTTGGTGGAACAAACTGATTTTGGTGTGGACAAACTGATTTAAATATACTTCCATGCCATAAATTAAGTTTTTTAAGATCATGCCATAAAAGCTTTATCCAACTTCAATGTAGAAGTTCCAAATTACAACATAAAAGAGATTAGGTTCCTTATGATGCAAACTTTTCTTCTGCAGTTTCATTAAATGCCAGAAAAGAAAGAACTAGTTTAATATTATAGGATCCATATGGCATGTTTTAAGGTCTGCATGAACCAGAAGGTGTTTTTTTATTTAATTATGGACTTAAAGAAGGTGGACTTTTATTTAATTATGTTCATGTACTTCCAAGTGAAACAGAATATTGAGTAGGGGGCAGGGATTTTTTTTATATATATTTTTTTTGCATTATTTCCTTGTTGCAAACTAATGGTAAGAATATTGTGGCTGAAGCTGACATCATCAGAGAAGGACCACCACTCCAAACACAGAAGCAAATGGTCAGACTTTGATTGCAGATTAGCAGAACAAACATCTTTTTTCAGTTGATTAACTTGCACAGATTAATTGTTCACCTTAGGGATAACTGAATAAAATAGCTAAATAAACTTTGTGCATTTTAATTTCAGACAAACTTTAAAGTTCCAAATACAGAACATAAACATCTGCATGTCGTTATTAGAATCATGAAGAACCTTTTTCAGTTCCTATGTCAGAACAGTTCTTTTCCATAGTCTCATTAAGTAATAAGAACCATGGATGGCTGTTATGGGTTCCTATAGCAAAACAATGAGAACCAGATATTATTGGTTCCACATGTTGCCAAAAAAAGAAAACTTTTTAGTTTTCAGTTATGCCTTTGAAGAGAACATATGATAAAAAAATAATGTTTAAAGTACACTTGAAATCAAAACTAACCATATTGATTTTGTTAGCTCACATTGGCAGTTTTGTGATGAACAATTAATCTGTGCAAGTCGTTTAAGGCAAAAAAAAAATTGTTTGCCCTTGTAATCTAAAATTAAAATCTGAAAATGCACTTCAGGTTTGTTTTGAGTTAAATTGTCAGATTAGGTCTGTCTGAGGTATTGGGCGGGGCTAACATACTTAACCACACCCCCTCCAACTGTCAGTTTTGACAATAAACAGAAATGGTGAGCAGGAGGTGTCTGTTAGGTTGTAAAAACTCTCCCGAAACCCCTTTTCCCAATCTTCCCAAATGAAATGCCAACTTTACCACATCCAATCAGCTCGCAGTAGAAATAACAAGCCACGCCCACTGTTTTCACTTTTAATATTCTGTTTCTCTAGAAACTGCATCACACATGAAAAAAACCCAGTCGCAGCTTCCAGTTCATGTCAACTTAAAGTTGCATTTGACATCATAAAAGAACCATTTTTGTGGTATATGATGCTATACAGGAACTACTGGTGGATACTTTTAGTTCTATTTAATCCTAGTAATTAAAATAATAAAAGCACCCTTTTTCATTTGGAAACATTTTGAAATTCCAAACACTGTAAAATAAGCTTTTTTTACTTCCTATAACAGCACAGGAGAACCTATTCAAATTCAGCGTTTTTTAATGCAGTAAAATATGGTTGTGAATAAACACCAGGCTCTCTCTTAAACCTGCAGCACTGCAAAGAAGTGTTATGTTTACCAGGGTGTAATCAGGCTGGTTGTGTTGCCCATGGAGGCTGCTATCAGTGAATGAGTTTGGGGAGATGCTGTCTGAGATTAGACCTGGCTTTGGCTGCAGAGGAGAGATGCTCGCGTCAACAGCAGCCTGCACAAAGACAAATCCAGTCCGTCTGTTTACCAGTCACAATGATAAGAGAAAACTAGACGAAACAAGGACAAGCCGAGGATGCGATTACACCCCCTTCCCACCGAACCTGCCATTTATCACCGGTGTCCACAGACATAAGGGTCAAAGAAGAGGAAGAGAACAAGTGGCGGTGCGTTTAAAAGCAGTGTGTGCACGGCCCTATTAAAACTCCACTCCGAGACCCATTTCCGGCGTGTTCCTGCAGGGTAATCACAATCACCACCCCTCATTCGGCCTTATCTAAGAGACTTTCAGACACCTCACTAGCTCCTTATCTCCCCTCACACACTCCTCCGTCAGCCATTGCGTCACTCCCACCATCCCGCAGACTCTTCATTAGAAGTGAGTGAATTGTTGGAGAGCTGGGCGGTTGCATCCATCTTTCCCACGCCCATTCTTCCGGACATCTGTAATCTGTTTTAGACCTGAGTTACGGCCCGTCGCTCTATCTAAAGAAGAGCAGGCCCACTAAAACTCGCTCTGCAGGCCTTGCGCACACTAGACTGCACAGATGGGTCATTACACAGCCAGAGAAGTGGTATTTATAGCTGAAAATAATGAGGATTATTCACTTACAGGCTATTTGAAGAGCAGACGAGGCCCTGTAGCTCGCCAGGGGAAACGTCATCAGAGAAAACGCCAGGATGATGTACCTGAGAGCGATTGACTGGAGGTAGTAATTATGGAAGTAATGATGTGTAAACTACAGTTCTGGTTTTTAAAATAGAATCTAAAGATAATTTCTTAACCCTTTGGGCCGCGTTCAGCAGATTTATATCAACCACATTTATACACTTTAAAAAATGCTGGGTTGTTTTAACCCAACATAGGGTCAAATATGTAAAAAATGTCAAATGTGATTTAAATTTAATTGAAAAAATGTGTCCATATTTGATCCAACATTGGGTTAAAACAACCCAGCATTTTTTTTTAGAGTAACACTGTGTCCTAACTACAGGAGACATGACACAGATAGATAGATGAAGATAGATAAAAGCTATCTTTTCCATGTTAAAAGTTTTCTAAAAGGTTTTTGTCCTATCCATGAGTGATGCACTAAATTGATCTTTTAGAAGCGGATTCTATAGTATAAACTACTATGACAATGACCACCTCAGGTGCTGATTATGTGCTTTATTTAGAGTTAAATGCTACTAATTTGAGTTTTGAATACCATTTAACATGACATTTATAGCCATACTGAGTGCGGAAGCAGATAGTTCACCTAGTCTAACTAGCAAACATATCGTTTTAAATGAACGTTACAACTGTGACAAAAAAAGGAACAACTTTGCAAATGTCTTCTCTTCCTCTTCAGGTCGCCTGGGTGCGTGTTAACTATGGGCTTTGACGCAGTGCCAGGTTGTAATTTAAAAGTTTTCTTGGAGTTTTTGTGATTACAGTTGAACCACTGAAGTTACATGGAATATTTTTGGTTCTACTAGAGAGCTTCACAGTGGACCTGGAGCCGTACAACAGTTTCACAATATATCCGGTCTGTGTGTAATACCTGAGTCAGTCAGACTCTGAGAACACCCTATCCACCAGTGATCAGTCAACGGCACTTTGCATGTGTTTTGTAACTTGCAACTTGTAAAATTAGGATGGATGTAAGCAGAAAATAAGGTGTTTAAAACAAAAGCAGAGCTCGGTTTTATTTTTTAACATTGGTCAGATAAAGGAACTTGATCATTTAATTGTTGACTTGGTAATGTAAGAGTAATGTAAACAGTGATCTAATCGATGATCAGTTATTGCTGTTTTTGGGACTCTTTTTCTAATATTTACATCGATTAACAATAGATAAATAAATAGTGCTCTTCCACCTATAGCTAGAGAGTTTGTCAGTCAGGCAACAGAGTAGCGATGTCTTGCGCAAAGGTTTTTTTTTTAGCAAGATATTTATACTCGTTAGTAGCAATTTGCTGTCAATATGTGGCGATCAGATACAGTCGGACCCGTGTCTTCCAGCCGGGTTTGGGTCCAGCACATTTAAAGCATATCTCTGCATGGGTTTGGGTCTCATATTTGAATAACATACAGGTCCTGGTATGTTATGCAGCACTTTTACGGGTCTCTTTGGGTTCTGGTCTGAATTGTTGAACTCGTGAAGACCTCTACTTTAAACATCTCAGGATCATTTCTGTCTATAGAGGATGAGAGAGCTCTCAGATTTCATCTAACATATCTTAATTTGTTTAATTTAAGATGAACGAAGGTCTCAGGGGATGGAATCAACATGAGGGTGAGTATTTAATAACAGAACATTCTCTTTTGGGTGAATTACCCCTAACTTCCACTGGAGTGACTTTGAGTTTTGTAAATTTGAAGATCTCTTTCATACTCAAGCAGCAGAATTACACACTAAATCAGCACCAAGTTCTGATGAGTCCAGTTATCCAATCCTTAGCATTTGAGTTAAATTTGACCCAACAGTTTGCTTGATTCGTCTTTCAAATTGAATCATGTTTGGTTTTATAATTCGGATCTTCTCAGTCCAGACAGAAGAAGCAGAAGGTTTGTGTTAGTGCATGTATGCGCTGTAATTGGCAACTTTCAAACGTCCTCTAAAGAAAACTGGTCAAAGTGACGTGAGGATGAGGAGTGTGACGAAGAGGATGACGCTCATCTCGGTGGGGTTTGCCCTCCAGTGGCATGAGATGAAAGCACTTATCAGCGCCAGCAACGTCACGTCACCCTGAGTTAGTACCAGTGTCTTTCACACCTTTATAGACTTTCACAGCAGGTGGACTGTAGGAGAACGTGTGTGTGAGTTTGTCATGCTGAAGCTGAACGACTCAGAAAGGCTTTGCATCACTTATGGCTTTCATACGATTGACTGGGTGTCCATTGTTATGCTCAAAATCCCATTCTGTGGACACCAGCAAACGTCACTCCAATATGCTTGAAGACGCACACACAGCTGAGGCTTTTGTGTCGGCTGCTTTCTCTGCAGAAAAACTTTCTCAACATGCTTCACTGCATTAACTTCTGAGGAACGGATTGTTATTTGTTTTTAACGAAACCAAATGAAGGAAAAATCACAAGAAATATTTTACCCCTGTAATGCATTCAAACTCTGTGTACTTTTCATTGCATGTATTTTTGGAGCAGTTTTTTTAGTTAATTCATTTTACTTGCAGGCAGCATGGTGGTTCATAGCAAGAAGGCTGCTAGTTCGAGTCCAGGCTGGGCCAGTTGGTGTTTCTGTTGCATGTTTTCCCCCAGTTTCCCCCACAGTCCAAAGACATGTGCTATAGGTGAATTGGATCAACTAAATTGGCCGTAGTGTATGAGTGTGTGTGAACGTGTGTATGGGTGTTTCTCAGTACTGGGTTGCAGCTAAAAGGGCATCCGCTGCATAAAACATATGCTGAAATAGTTGGCGGTTCATTCTGCTGTGACGACCTCTGAAATAGACTAAGCCGAAGGAAAATGAATGAATCTTAGTGTATGTTTAAATTAGCCTTGAGTGTATGTATGTGATCGTTGTGGTTTAGACACAAACTTTCTTCCCCCAGTGAGTCAGATGCAGCTTCCTGCACTGATAAGAGCACACAATGAACACTGCTTCATTCAAGCAGCAGGAAAGAGTCTGTGTTTGTGTGTGTGTGTGTGTGTGTATTGGTGTTTGAGGATATATGTGGAGGTAGAGATACGAACAGCAAACAAGAATATAAACAGAGAAACGTGCACCGCTAGGACTGATAAACACAGATACTGCTGCATCCTGGAAAAAAAACCTGAGGCTGGGAATTTATCCAATCGATTGGACACAGGCTTCAATGAAGGACTGAAATAAATCCTTAAAATAGTGGAAATTAGACTCTGTGATAAAGGACTAACTTGAGTATCTGGTTGTCTCTGATAGGAAATACATATGGATGAAAGTGAAAAAATATATAAATATATACAACCCCAAATCAGTTGGGACAGTATGGAAAACGCAAATAAAGAAAGCAGTGATTTCTAAATTTACTTTGACTTGTATTTCATTGCAGACTAAACATCAAAATTATTTTAAGCGTTCCTGATGATTGTTATTGTTTTGTTTTTTTAAATAAACAGATTCCAATGTTGGTTCTTGCAACACATTTATAAAAAAAAGTCGGAACAGTAAAGCATTTACTACTTTGTAATGGTGCCATTCCTTTTCACAACACTCAAAAGATGTTTAGGGACTGAAGACACCAAGTGATGAAGTGTTTCAGGTACAATTTTGCACCACACATTCTCTATTGGAAAGAGGTCGGGACTGCAGACAGGCCAGTCAAGTTTCTTTTTGGCACAGTACAGTTTTAACTGCCATTTGTGGATGTAACTACGTATTGTGGTACTTGACAAAGGTTTGCTAAAGTAGTCCTGAGAGATGATATCGCATATAGATGAATGAGGATTCATGATGCAGTGCCACCTGAAGGATCGGAGGTCACGGTTGTTCAGCTTAGGCTTGCTCCTTTGTCTTTTACACACTGAAATTCCTCCAGATTCCTTGAATCTTTTAATTATGTTGTATGTTGTGCACTGTTGAAGGTGAAATATCCAAATGTCTTCCTATCTTTCTTTGAGGAACATTGTTTTTAAACATTTCAATAATTTTCTCATGTATTTGCTGGCAATCCTCTGCCCATCTTTACTCTTAAAGGACTAGACCTTTTTTGGATGCTGCTTTTATACCAAATCATAATTACAATCGCCTGTTGACAAATCACATCATTATTTAACCAATTTACCTGATTACTAGCCCTAAACTGCTCCTGTCCCAACCTTTTTCAAATGTGTTGCAGGTCTGATTGACAGGAAAGGATGAATATTTACAATTAAACAAATGAAATATTTTGAAATATTGAAATGAAATATTTTGTGTTCATATTGTCTGCAATGAAATACAAGTCAAAGTAAATTTGGAAGACACTACTTTCTTTATTGGGGTTGTATATTCATGAGACTTGACTGGGAGAGTGTATTTTAAAATGAAATGTTATTTTATATTTTTAATTGGAGACTAGTTAGTAATATTTAACTTTAGAAGTTTTGGAGGTGTAATCTGTAATTGGCAGTTTCTATAATGAGCTGTGTAACTTGTGTATTGTAGTACTTAATTTATATTTTCAGTTTTCATTTTTTGTTTACTTTTTTGTTTCATGTATTTGTAGTTTTCTATGTGATTTTTGTGCTGTTTTTTATTTTATTTTGTGTTGTAATTTTAGTACTTCAGGAATAACAAAGGGTTTTGTAGACAATTGGCCAAGGTTTTTGGGGTAGACCTGACCTGTTGAAGAGAGATGGTCATCATCCAACCTGGCCTGGGGCAGCTCTCCTCTAGTAATCTGGCATAGTCCTAATGTTGGCACTTGACTAACTGGGGCCCAGGTCAGGGAGCACCCAGATTGGCTTAACCAACCGTCTGCTAGCCTCCAAAGTTTACCTAACTCAGATAATCTGCAGCACATAGAGCCATCTAGATATAAGAACAGAGGCTGTGTCTGTTCCCCGAACCCATAAATATAAAAAACTCCTAAACCAATTCAAAGGTAACAATCTAATTGATGTTCATCAAATAAAAAATAACGGTAATCAAAAGATAAAACTTGGATTAGTGAACATTTGATCACTCTCCTCTAAAACTTTTTTGTTAGTGATTCGATAACTGATCTAAAGCTAGATGCACTGTCTAACAGAAACCTGGCTAAAACTAGATGATTACATGACCCTAAACAAGTCTTCACCTGAAGGATATCATTGTAAACACGAGCCACGTTTTAAAGGCAAAGGTGGAGGCGTTGGCATTATATACAGTAATATTTTTAGTGTTACTCAGCGATCTGACTTCAAATATAATTCATTTGATAGTGTTGTATATTTCAGTGTGCAATTTAAACAATAAATTTCAATCTAAATTTATATTGGCAACTGTATATAGGCCTCCAGGGCACCATACCGACTTTACTAAAGAATTTGCTGATTTTTTATCTGAAATAGCTGAAATAACCACAGATAAAATTTTAATTGTTGGTGATTTTAATATTCATATAGATAATGAAAAAAATGCTTTAAGTCTGGCCTTCTTAGACATACTAGTCTCTGTTGGAGTGAAACAGCATGTCTCAGGGCCTACTGGAGGAGTGGAGAGCATGAGACTGATGCATTGATCCTGAAGGGCCAGCCTGTACACCAGCCGGTGACCTCTCCCACTTGCAGCTTCTCCACGATGGACGTCCAGCTTTCTCCATCCTCCGGCGCTTAGACTGCAGCTCTGCACAAGGAGTTTGGCCAGAGGAGAAGTGGTCGTGCCCAACTGAGCCTGGTTACTCTCAAGGTCTTTTTTCCTTCACTTTCGTCAATTGGTGAAATTTGTTCCTCGCCACTGTCGCCACTGGCTTGCATGATTTGATACTTGTGGAGCTGCGCATAGATGGATTTGCTCTTCACTGTTTGGACTTTCAGCAGTGAAAATTAAACCACACTGAACTGAACTAAACTGAACTTAAACTCTGAAAACTGGACTGACACTGTTTCAATTTACTATAATCTCCTATGTTAAGCTGCTTTGACACAATCTTGTAAAAGCGCTATAGAAATAAAGATGAATTGAATTGAACTCAGCTACATATTTAAAAATATTTTTGGTAATTTACCATAGCAACATTTCTAATCAAGTTTGTAATATTTATGTGTCATTTTATTGCAGATGTATTTCATTTAATGAAAAGAATATTTGGTAGTATTAGTAAACAATCAACTTTTCATTCTTATTTATACACTTAATTTACTGTAATGCATTCATAAAATCCCTGTAAACATGTTAGCTTTGAAGTAAAATATTAATATTTATATCTGTTCAGCTTCTCCTCTGACCATTTTTAAAAAGAAAATGAACAACTGGTGTGTGTTTTCGACAGCAAGCGCGCTAATGGAGAGTTTCACATTTAAAGAAGTGTTTGGCTCATTACGGCCGAGCGTGAATATCTTCCTCACACACATGAAGCAGCTCTACGACAAGAACAAAGACATCCTGATTGCCCTTTTCAATCTCCCATCTCCGTCTTCTGAATCCATTAGGTGGACCTGCTACCCACAATACCTTACGGGGGAGCGTGATTGCGCTGTGTACGTGACATCATTAACCCTGCATCGTAGCGTCATAGTGTTAACATTAGTGTCGATTGTTCCAGTCTGATAAACAGGATACAGGTCATTAGCCTAATCACACACAAATAAGTCCTCTTTTCATCTTTTTTTCCTTCTCTCTTTCGTCCACGCAGCATCTTCCTGCATCTGTTTTGTGGTATTAGTAGGCCATTTTATAAAATTGCCCCTTTAGATTCCAGATTTCTTTGAAATGAAGTCTTTCATAAGGCAAACCCAAGACAGAAATAAGCTCCAACTATGTTTGGTGCATCCACACAAGTATTGTTGGCTCTCTGATCTCAGGGCTGTAAGTGTTTCAAAGAACATACGGTGGATACGCTTGTGGTCTGGTGGTCAAACAGATCCATTTGTTATTGTGTCCGTGCATCTGTCCCGCTGACGTAGTTTCAATTATATAATCAAATATTCTGGAGCCTCTCTAATCAGATTTTTCAATGCTCATTTGATTGCCATCGTACATGTGTCTGTTGTTTCTTAAAAAGGTTAGGCTGCAGGAGCTGTTGCAGGGAATCAGATGCAGTATTTAATAAGCATATATTGTAAAGCATTTACGCAGGGTTTGAAATTAAGCTGCGGTCACACCAGAGTTTGAGCATGCAAAATTCTGTCGTATGGCGCTTTACTGCTGCTTGTTCTAACTACCGGTTTAAAATGAGCTGAAACAACACAATTCTTGTCCAGTTTATTTGTTTTATGTTCAGTCCACTTAAATGTGTAAACCATTAAGTTAACTTAAGCGTTTTGTGTTGGAACAACATAATGGAATTGTGTTGGTCCAACTACCTGATTAGGAGATTTGTAGTTCCCAGCATGCTTTGCGTGGGATTGAATTAAGAGAGGGAAATGTTGACATAAAAACAATCTTATGTGTTTAAAGTTAATAGAAAGACTTGTTAGAGTTTAATCTTCACTTTAGTTTGAAGATTTAGAAGATTTTCATGTAATGCTTTGAGTTTTGAGATTACTACCTTGCAGAAGCAGCCATGCTTTCGGTGTTGGCAGCTTCATTCATTCGTTTTCTTTTCGGCTTAGTCCCTTTATTAATCTGGGGTCGCCACAGCGGAATGAACCGCCAACTTATCCAGCATATGTTTTACACAGCAGATACTATACTGCATGTCTTTGGACTTGTGGGGGAAACCAGAGCACTCGGAGGAAACCCACGCAAACACGGGGAGAACATGCAAACTCCACACAGAAACGTCAAGTCTCAAGGAAATGTCAGTCTCAATCAACTATAACCTGTAATCAACTCATGAAATATGCTTAAAAATGGCTCTTTTAGTTAATTTAGGATAACTTCAAATAAAACTGAGACATCGAAATGTACGACACATAATAGATATATATGATATTATCCGACCTTTGAGTTTAAGTTAAATAAAAATACAAAAGTATTTAAACTTTTATTTGATAAAATCAAATAAATAAAATGTTGGACCAACTCAATTGCATTTAATTGTGTATATAGTTTTGTTTTGTTGTTGGGGCTAAACATATCCTGTCCTCAATTAAATTGAGTTCATCTAATGAGGGTTTTTTTGAGTGTATTTTAAGTTTCTGTACAGAGAGGTTACATTTTACCTTCTATTGGTCTCATGCAATTACGTTTAATTTAATTGAGGGCAGGATTTGCTTAGCACAAACAAAAAACAAACTATTTACACATATAAATACAATTGAGTTGGTCTAATATGATTTCTAATATGATGAATAAAAGTTTAAATACATTTGCATTTTTATTTAACTTAAACTCAAAGGTCTGATAATTCATTTATGGCTATGGAAGTCTATGGGGCGAAGAGTGCAGTGGGGCCGTGGCTTTAATCGTGAAAGTAAATTACATACAAAGTCAATGCTTGAATAGAGGAGAAACATCGGCACACAGTGTAAAATGCATGTTTGCTACGATTGTGCAGATTGTTTCTTGATCGTTTCTACAGCGCAAGTTAATAACTGAAATCAAGCTTAAAATTTGCGTAAAATGAAAAACATCCTGGGAGTAAACCAGAGCAAGTGACGCAGTGCTTGACGTGAATCTACAAATGTGCATTTAACAGATATGCTGGTTTGTTACATACTATTATTATTATTATTATTAATTTATTTTTGGAAAAGCACTAATACTCCTAGCTGAACATTAAAAACTTACTGACCAACCAATATTAATCCCTTGCAATCTTCCTTTGACATGTTTATGTTGTAAGTTTTGTTGTATTCCTTTGACTGTTGTGAAGTTTGCTCAGAGCTCTTGTCAATGCAGTTTCAGCAAAAGTCACATCATAAGTACACACAAACGTCACTCATTAGCACCCTCGCCAACCTGATTTCACCAAGTAGGACATGTTCCTGGATGAACATCTATGTTGATCCTGGAACAACATTCCAATCAGCCAATCAGAATTAAGGGATATGTTTACCGTTTATGTTTAGGCTTACGGTTAGGTTTATGCACTACATGATTGTTCTCCAACTATTATTCCCCTCTGATTTTGGGAATAATTTACAGTTATGGTTGGGTTTAGGGGTAGGGTATAAGTATGGATTACATTTTCGAACAAAAATGATGTTCCAGGATCAACATAGATGTTAATCCAGGATTGCATTGTACTTGGCAAAATGCTAGCACCCTTCCTAGTTAAAATGATAAATGGGATGCCCTACAGTTTAGCAAACATCAAGTAATAATGCATTTAAAAGTATAGTTCACCCACAAATAAATATGTTGGTTCCAAGTGGCTCCAAACCTTTATGAGCTTCTTTGTTCTATTAAACACACAAAAAAGGATATTTTGAAGAATGTTGTAAACCGGTAACCATTGACAGCCATAGTAGGAAAGACAAAAACACATTGAAGTCAATGGTTACCGGTTTACAACATTATTCAAAATAGCTTCTTTTGTGTTCAGCAGCAAAAAGAAATGCAAACAGGTTTTTGACAACTAACAATGTTCATTTTTGAGTGAACCATCCCTTTAACGTGAAGTTTTCTGCAGTATAAACAGTGAAACTTTCTTTTAAAACATACTTCAATGATCTTTTATATCTTAAGTCATCAAAAACATGTTTTCATAATTTAACAAATGAGCAATTATTAAACTATTTGAATGCCTCTCATTGCTTTAATCCAATTGGATGGTATGAAGTCTGTCAAGAAAAATAAGTCTTATTCAGTGTTTGTCATTTTAAAACTCCTTGATTTGATCACTTGACGTGTTTTTGCAACACATTGTTTGTGCGTTGTTGTGAAACTGCTATATTGCTGCCTCATGATGCAACCCTTTCTCGCAATCTCAGTTCTTGCTCTTTTTTCCAGTTTTTTCCTCTTGCTTATTCTTGCTATTGGTCCCACGTGTGGCAGCGGTGGTGTAATTTCCACCGTTGGCTGATTTTAGCGCTGATGTGCGCAGTAGGGGACTAGCGCAGCTGTGCTTACCTCTTTGCAAGTCCTGCTGGGATTCTCAGTTCGTTATCAATTATTCTGCTAAACTCTCTCTGGAGCGCGTGGTTCCGACCGGGATAATGTGAGCACCAACCTTTAATCAAGCGTGAGGCGACCCGTCTCATTAAATCCCACAGAGATGCAATGAGAGTCATAGTTTCACACACAAACACACACGCATTTCATTCATAAAACATGTGTGGCTAAAGCTTTCGCACAATATGCATGAAGTAAACTTGTTTTTCTTTTCTGTATTTAAATTGATATTCTTGGGTGGCGCGGTGGCTCAGTGGTTAGCACTGTCGCCTCACAGCAAAAAGGTCGCTTGTTTGAGTCCCAGCTGGGTCAGTTGGCATTTCTGTGTGGAGTTTGCATGTTCTCCCCATGTTTGTGTGGGTTTCCTCCAGGTGCTCCGGTTTCCCCCACAGTCCAAAGACATGCGCTATAGGCGAATTGGATAAACTAAATTGGCTGTAGTGTTTGAGTGTGTGTGTGAGTGTGTGAATGTGAGTGTATGGGTGTTTCCCAGTGCTGGGTTGCTGCTGGAAGGGCATCCGCTGTGGCAACCCCTGACAAATCAGGGACTAAGCCGAAGGAAAATGAATGAATGAATGAAACTGGTATTCTTAGTCAGTGAATTTAAAGGTATAGTGAAAATTAAAAAAGAGCCAGGACGTCCCAGATGAAGGTGACCTTTTTTCTTCAGTATAGGACATTAAAGCTTTAATCAAAAGGAAACTAGCAATTGAGACTTTAGTGAATATGCATTTTGAAATGTAGATTAAACATAATAATTTTATTATTATTGTTAAGTATTATTATTAGTGCAAAAATTTATCACGATTAATCGCATCCAATGTAAAAGATAGTTTTGATTTAAAATATGTGTGTGCACTGTGTATATTTATTATGTACATATATGTAAATACACACATTCATGCATATATTTGAGAAAACGTTTATTTATACATTTATAATGTATATATGTATATGATACAAATTATATATACATTAAAATATCTATGTAACAAAATTGTTTTGTATAATTTAGTTTTTATGTGTGTGTATCATATATATAATACACACACATATATTATCACATATAATATAATACACACACATATGTTATCAAAACAAACTTTTATTTATCATCATTAATCTTTGTCCAGCACTTACTTACTTATTATTATATTATTATTCATTCATTAATTTTCTTTTCGGCTTAGTCCCTTTATTAATCTGGGGTCGCCACAGCGGAATGAACCGCCAACTTATTCAGCATATGTTTTACGCAGCGGATGCCCTTCCAGCTGCAACCCATCACTGGGAAACATCCATGCACACTCCTTCACACACATACACTACGGACAATTTAGCTTACCCAATTCACCTATAGTGCATGTCTTTGGACTTGTGGGGGAAACCGGAGCACCCGGAGGAAACCCACGTGAACACAGGGAGAACATGCAAACTCCACACAGAAATGCCAACCAGCGAACTCGAACCAGCCACCTTTTTGCTGTGAGGCGACAGTGCTAGCCACTGCGCCGCCCACAGATTAAAAATCAAGTGAGAAAAAAATTCAGATTTATTAGTTACTATGTTAATATTAGTTCATTTTATAAGTTATTACCTCCATTTAATAAAATAATTACAACTTGTAATCAGATTACTACTACAATTTTAACATGTTAAGTATAAACTAAGATCACCTAAGAATAATAAAAGATTTAGTAGTTTTCAATGTTAAATTACTAATAACTAATGTTGTACCAGTGTAGTACACAATGTACTACAGGAGAGTCAAGCTTTAAATAGGATAATTATCTAAACCTTTTGTTGAACATTTGAGCGAGATGCTAATGGTCTAATCTGATTCAATAATCTATGCTAAGATACGCTAAACATGCACCCGCCAGACCCAGAATATATTTTAAAAATGGTAAAACTCAACTGTTTAACTCTAGGGGAGTTGTAAAATGAGCCTATTTTAGCCCTCCTGAATTATTAGCCCCCTTGTATATATTTGTATATAAAATATAAATATTTTGTAAATAAAAAATTAAAAACTGCTTTAATTCTAGCCGAAATAAAACAAATAAGACTTTCTCCAGAAGAAAAATTATTATAGGAAATACTGTGAAAAATTCCTTGCTCTGTTAAACATCATTTGGGAAATACTTGCAGGGCTAGTAATTTTGACTTCAGCTGTACATAAAGTGGGACCTAGTTTTTATCTGCACCCTCAAAAATATGTTATACGGTATAATTTGCTAATGACTTTTGGTGAAGTATCACGTATCTTAGTTCCTACGTCATGTTGTGGGACGGTCAAGATGTGGAGGGGACCTTGACGATGCCTGGCGCATGAACAAGAAAGAGTTGTCTCAGCGTCGTCCTCCATCACAGGACAGATTTGACAGGAAAAGGCAAAGCCAAACTCCTCTGCGGTCCTGATGTGAGCAGTTTGTCAGCGAAGATGACGAGCATCTGCAGTACAAGACTGTGATGATAGAATCGATCAATTGATTGAACAGTGATTTAATGATTGCTGTCTATTGGATTCAGGTCAGATATCCTCACAGAGATTAACGTTTCTATTATAGGCAATATTGGCTACCTGATATTGATTTACTAGGCATTCCCAATTTAGGGGCTTTTCTTTTACAATTATAACATATTAATTGTACGAGTGTTGTCTATTAAGTGAAATGGTAACACTTTACAATAAGGTTGTATTAGTTAATTTATTTATTTATTAACATAAACATTTATTATGGTATTTGTTCATGTTTGCTAACGCTATTAGTTCGTTGTTAGTTCGTTAACTCAGGATGCATTAACTAATGTTAACAACGATGACTTTGGATGTTAATAATGCACTAGTAAATGTGGAACTATAATTCATAAATGCTGTACAGGCATTGTTTAGAATTAATTAATGTTAGTAAATACAGTAATGAAACCTTATTGTAAAGTGTGACCAGTGAAATGTTTAAATTAACCAATTAGAATTTTCCAGTCAATCGAAATAATATCAACTGTTCCCAATAACAACAAACTGCTTAAATTCGTATGTATATTATACATTTAAAAACTAATAACTCATATACTCACTTATGTATTTCAAACTCATTATAGAACAGCTGCAAGTCCAATCAATATTGTAATATAGGTTAACGTACTACTCTTCATATTGTAAATTACCATTGGTAATAATGGAGAAATTGATTATACAGCTAGTTTACACATCCTATATGTCCATGACTTTAACACTAATTATGTTTAACACTAATTATGCAACAATTTTAGTTAAAAATTTATTGAAACAGCGAAATAAATCGCTTACCTACAATCGCTTCAGCACTTCGGTGTGCAGAAACCTTGAGCGCGAAGATTTCAGTTAGTGACCGCGCGCACTCAAAGTGAGTAATCTAACGCCTCTGATTGGCTCCTGCGTTCATAAGCTCAACAGAAACATATGTGATTGGTTGTATAGCTCAGCGCTAATAAAAATCGGATGCCACATGCGTATGTCTAAACGTAAAACCAGTCAAACAATTTACTCCCATTCACAATTATTTAAATTGTGAAGGTGCCTTTTTATGCACCTCATTTTTAATTTGTTTGGTATATTTGCTTATGTTGGTGGCATTAGTGCCTATCTAACCCCGCTAATTCACTATCCTGATTTCAAACGAGAGGCCCATAGGCTATGTAGGTTGTGTTGGCATTCAAACAATGTGGTTTTCATTTATTGATTTTAGCTAAAATGTCATAACAAAGAAATCACAGGAATGTAGTTAATACAAACAACCAAGAGTTCTTTGACATTTACATGGCACTCAAAAATCAGGGTTGATATTCTAATGCAATCATTTCTTTTTTACCTTCACTGTTATGACAGTGTAAAAAATTATATGTTGTGAGATAATTACATCCTGCTGAAAGTCATGGATTTTAATGGAACCAGGAAAAATAGCATACAAATTCCTTTACAAAACAATGTGTTACGTTTTGACCTAATGGAAGATCACAAAGTAATGTGTGACAACTCGTTTGCTTCAGTTAATTAAAATAAAAGTCAGCATTTTTGGTGTAAAATTAAAAATTACTATGAACAGAGTTCACTTTGCTCATGTTGACTGATTTTATTACAAAAGATCTTTAATACAGATAAATAAATAAAGACAATTACATTTTTCGTACATACTGGATTTTAATACTTGTGCAGTACCCCTCGTTTCTAGTTTGGGCTCTTCAAAATGAAACATGCTGAACCAAAAAAAATTAAAAAACAGTGATGTGCACCAACACAAGTACATATTTTATTTAACATCAGCCACAGATCTTACAAGTCAATGATATTAAAAAGAACAGAAGAGTCGAACGAAAAGATGAGGCCAAAAATAAATAATGTTTTATAAGGAAAATATACAATAAGGGCCCAAAGGCTCCAACTCAAGTTAGTTTGGCATCCCTCCTAACAAGAGCAGGGAAATGAAGAGATCTTATGCTCTTAAACACACGTCTTCAACACTGTTGCCCTTCATCTGCTGAAGCTCTTGGTGGCCCAGTAGCCGATACTGGAAACTGACTCGATTTACGAACTTCCCGCTTGACACCATTCTGACCACAGTGTTATCGCAGCCGACCTTCATTTGAGCTGATGGGAAGAGACGCATGGAGAGTTTATATGGTGTTTTCTGCACCTTAGATTGCACTGGAAGCAATGATAATCCACAATAGACCATTTCAATGTGGTCATATCATTGGCCAGTGAACATTTCCTGCTTGTTGTCAAACTATTTCCTAACTGTAACAAGAGGCAATTCAATCATAACTTGACGTTAAAACAGCTCTCATAACATTATTTATCAATTTTTTGGATTCTCGGAGACTATAGAAATTGAAAATGTAAAACAGGAAATACGTTAGGACCATTGTTATTGCTTACATCCCTCAAAATGGTCTATAGATAATGGTTTCTCACCTGGTCCATTAAAGGAGTAGCAGAGATCTGCCATTGGGAACATCTTAGACGTGTCCATGCCGTTTCCACCAAGAAGCTCAACAAAGTCTCCAGAACCAGCGCAACCGAGAATGGACCTCTGTAAAGATATCCACACATCTCAAACTCATGAATTCATCAGTGTTTTCATGTAAACTAAGGTATCAGTGCAGTTCAGCTCGACTCAATTTGGATGCATATTTTGAAAATCAAAACTGAGAATAGTGTTTATTGCGTGTGTACGTAGTTATGTAGTTTGTCCGCTGGCCAAACTAAACTGTACTTTAATCATATGAACAACAAATTATTTATTTTATTTTATTCCAAACCGTGAGTAGTATTTATTGCGTGTGTGGTAAGTTATGTAGTTTTGTACGCTGGCCAAACTAAAACGGTACACTCTCAGAAATAAAGGTACGAGAGCTTTTCAAAAGGATCACATTTGTACCTAAAGAGTCCATATTAATACCTCAAGGGTACATATTAGTACTTAAAAAGTTCTAAAGTGTACCTCTTAAAATTCATTCATTCATTCATTTTCATTTCGGCTTAGTCCCTTTATTAATCTGGGGTTGCCACAGCGGAATGAACCGCCAACTTATCCAGCATATGTTTTATGCAGCGGATGCCCTTCCAGCCGCAACCCATCACTGGGAAACATCCACACACTCTCATTCACACACATACATACACTAAGGACAATTTAGCTTACCCAATTCACCTATACTGCATGTCTTTGGACTTGTGGGGGAAACCGGAGCACCCGGAGGAAACCCACGCCAACATGGGGAGAACATGCAAACTCCAAACAGAAACGCCAACTGACCCAGCCGAGGCACGAACCAGCGACTTCTTGCTGTGAGGCGAACGTGCTACCCACTGCGCCACCGTGAGGCCCACCTCTTAAAATGTTTAGGTCCAAATATATGTTTTTGAGGTACCAATACAGACCCTTTAAGGACAAATGTGTCTTTTGAAAAAGTACCACCCCAGTGACGGCTCTCGTACCTTTATTTCCGAGAGTGTACTTTAACCATATAAATAACAAATGATTTATGTTATTTTATTTTCATTCATTCATTTTCTTCGGCTTATGATTTATCCGGGGTTGGCACTGTGGAATGAACCCGCCATTATTTTATTTTATTTAATTGTTATTTTTTATATGTTTATTTTTTTTAAGGCTGTTCTTTAAAACATGTCTTGATCATAAATCAAATTCATGGTCACATTGTGTTGACCTAAACTAAGATGTACTTCAACCATATATTTAGAAATTTGTCATTATTTTAAGTAGAATGTGTTGAATAATATTAATTAAGCAATCATTTAAATTAGCTTTACTAAACAGCATATTATTTATCCAAAATCCAACAAAAAGTGCTCAGGGGTAGCTTAATTAATGTGTCGGTGCTCTTTGGGTAGGGGATTCATAAGCATAAACAGCAAAAGTAAGTCCAAGGCACTCAATAAAATGTGGGAAAAATATATAAAAAGTTTTATTTATATTATATATATTTGCTCATTTTATTATTTTTAATTAACATTTAATTGAATTTTAAATTGTATTAAAATGTTTTCTTTAATTTCATTTTATTCTTCTGTTTTGAGCTGTGTAAATGCAACATTTCTTCATTAAAAATCTAAATTACAATCACGTGTATGCTTAAGCTAAGCTATACTTCAACCATAAACTTGAAAAAACATATATTTATTTATTTTTATTCATAGTTGAGGGCTGGTTTGTGAAAAAGCTACTTTTCTTGACCATGTGTGTATTTGCTGAGTGTGTGCATGTGTTTGTGTGCATTTGTGACTATGCGTTAAGTCTGTGAGTGTGTTGAGTGTGTGTGAGTGTGTGTGTGTGTGTGTGTGTGTGTGTGTGTGTGTGTTGCACTGACCTTGAGATCATTGTGCTGTCCTAGACTGAGCTCTCCAATCTGGATCTCCACTGGATAGATGATGGAGAAGCTGCAGTTCCTGTGCTGCTGAGGAATGATCATGGTGAAACTGCCCTCTGGGGTCTGAGACACAACATTACAGGCTACAAAAACACAGACAGACAGATGGTTAACCCTCACTATCTTACATCTTAAGCTTCGAGCGCTTGAGCCATATGTCATCCAGTCCTTCAACTAACACTGTCATTGCTTTCAACTTTTCCAATTCTGTTAGTAATGCAAAAGTCTTGTATTTCTGCTCACGTCCACTTACGGAAGGGATTGATGAGTTTGCGGAATGTCACTGTGAAGCTGCTTCCTGATTGGTGGAGCCTGAAGAACAGCATGGCGACGTTCTGAGAGGAGCGTACGATTGGTCGAGACACTCCAGTTTCGCAGTAATCAGTGTAACGCTCGTACAAAGGGAGAGGATGATCCTGCGAGCTGGGAAACTTCTCGCCCTTCATCACCCAGCCATCAAATACCTTTAAGGTAAAAAGAAAATGGAAATAAGTTTTGTTTTTAAAACTTTATCGTGTTTATTCATTCATTCATTTTCATTTCGGCTTAGTCCCTTTATTAATCTGGGGTCGCCACAGCGGAATGAACCGCCAACTTATCCAGCATATGTTTTACGCAGCGGATGCCCTTCCAGCTGCAACCCATCGCTGGGAAACATCCATACACACCCATTCACACTCATACACTACGGACAATTTAGCTTACCCAATTCACTTGTACCGCATGTCTTTGGACTTGTGGGGGAAACCGGAGCACCCGGAGGAAACCCACACCAACACAGGGAGAACATGCAAACTCCACACAGAAACGCCAACTGGCGAGGCTCGAACCAGCGACCAGCGACCTTCTTGCTGTGAGGCGAACGTGCTACCCACTGCACCACTGTGAGGCCTTATCGTGTTTATCCTTGACAAATTAAGTGTATTCACTTATTTTTTCATGTTAATAATATTAATAATAATAATAATAAATAAAGTTTACATTTAATACCATTTGCAGCTAAATGTAAATGAATGAAGGCTATAGTTTGTTTGTAATAATTGTTTCCTCAGCTGTTTTTTAATAAACTGCATTTAGCACAATGAACTTATTTTACACTTATACTTATGAATGGTATAAAATTCTGGGCTATTTCAGTCCAACTTTGGGTCATATGTAGACAAAATTAAATGTTATTATTAAATAATAAACTAAATAAATTTTAATATTCCGTTTTAACCCAACGGTTGGCTTTGTCTGTATCTTTGATCCATAACTGGACTGAAAGAACCATTTTTAGCATTTGTTTTTGACTACACAAAGAATATTAAAGTTTATTTTCCAAAAAAACCTACATTTTCATATGTTATTAGCCACTTCTACACTCTAAAAAAATAATGCTGGGTTATTTTAACTCAACTTTGGGCAAAACTGGGACAATCCAAAACAAAAATTGGGTTACATTCATTAATTTTCCTTCAGCTTAGTCCCTGATTTATCACAGTGGAATGAACTGCCAACTACTCTGGCTTATGTTTTATGCGGCGGATGAACTTCCATATGCAAAATTGCATTATAGCTAGTAATAAAAATAAAAAAAATAGGCCAATGGTTTGGCGCTTAACACTGAGGTGTTCACGGTGACCCGAGTTCGATTGCCGGCTCGAGGTCCTTTGCCAATCCTTCCCCTCTCTCTGCTCCCTGCACTTTCCTGTCCATTAAAGGTGAAAACCCCCAAAAAATAAGTTGAAATAATAGAGCATTTTTTAGAGTGTAATAATTTACTCACAATTTATTACTTCAAATTAAAATTTGGGTAAAATATGGGCATGATTTAATATCACTGATTGATTTTGTAAATACATATATAAATATTTTTTACAAATTACAATACATATTTTACAAATTACATACATTTGCTTTAAAATAGCCACACCATTTTTTTGTGTGTACCAAATCCTATATTAAACTCTCCCACTCTCTTATTTCTCAGCTCAGATGAACTCATTTAATTCATTTTACATTATTCCCACTCAGTTCAGCCTGACTGGTCAGTTTCAGGTCAGCTGATGTTCATAAATGATAATAAATTTCCACTCACTTCACATTCATTCCAATTAATTCGCCACATTAACTTTAACAATATGCCATATGCAGTTTTCAGTCCTATTAAAAAAATGAATGGACATAAATCATGCACAGAATGCTGAATTAGTCAGGAATGTGCAAAGCAATTGCTCTGAAATGATTTCGGCTTAATTAGATTTTTAATTCACTTTCTTGGAATGGGATGCCTTTAATCGGTGTAAACAAGGTTGTTGTTGTACGGTTTGGCTTCAAATGTCATCACACGTGATCTTTTACAGTCCTGATTTAGCCTGGCTTAGTGTACAATTCACAACAACTGCAAAATACACTCACAAACACCCCATTATTTTCCCCTCCTTCATATTCATATTAAAATAAGTTAACTGTTAAATGACTTGATTCAAATGGATTACATATGAACATTATACCTTTATGAAATCTCCTCCTCTGCAGTCGATGTTGACCGAATCATACTCGATGCTAATAACGTCAGTAGGTTCGCCAATGAAAAACACTGCGCAGTTTAACTGTGGTCGCTCTGCTGTGAATGTAAACTGACCCTCTACGGCGACCATATCCAGACACCCTGAGGAAAATCAAGAGAAGAATACATTGAAAAAAAGCTGAAAACAACCACACTTTAAATGTTGATTAAATGTGTGCTACCATATCAATTTGGCATAAAACAAAAATGTGTTTATTAAAGCAAATATGAAGTCAGCATGGTGATAGGAATCAGTCATTTGTTATCCATGATGTGGTAAATGAAATCCCAGAGGTTTGCTGTCACTCACTGAGCGCTCGGCGGTACACAAACTCCTCTGGTAACTCTCGCTTTAGTTCAGAGCTCAGCAGAGATAATAATCCTTCCGGGCTGATCTCGTTATCCTGATAAAGCAACAAGAAACAGGACGGTGGGAATGAACACGCGGTGCTCGGAAATGAAAATGAGCGATATAAATAAATTGCATTTGAATCAGGGTTGCTCAAGAGACAACATTTGGATTTTAGGATGCAAAACAACTTAAAATGGTCTTGAAGTTTCATCATAGGATGGGAAATAATCATACAAAAAATATATTGTAATATACAAACACACAGATATGGACAAAAATTAGGATAACACTTGAATAAATGTGTTTTAATGAATTTATTAGATATGGGTAAAATGTTAATAGTGTCACTGAAAATCAGGGTTATTTCATGCAATATTGATTAGTTAAAACATCGGTATTGTGTTGTTTATAAAAATGAATATACACAGGTCTGTCCAAAGGGCATTATTTGTTTTATTTTATATATAAATACACAAAGTGACAATGTCTTTTAGCAAAACTTATTTTTTGGTTTTGTTTTTTTGATATTTCTTCCAAATTTCAAACTAAATGTTTTCATTAAGAGCAATATTTTGTGGAAGAAACAATACAACATTTGCTCTCTGACAAGCTCTATATTCAGAAGAAATATTTTCAGTGTTAATTAAACAAATAATAATATTTTACTATGTATTCAAATTCAAATATTTGTGCATTTTAACTCACACATAATAAATCCAGATAAAACTGAGAATGTTCATCTGGTCTCTCAATCACCTTCCCCCATAGCTGTATATGTGTCATCCAAAAAGCATATGCGCATTATAAAATGGACACTATAAAAATGACTTTACTTCTGCTACTTCTGACCATTGAAATGACTTTCAATGAATAAACCAGAATGATAGTTATAATGAACAACATTGTTTGCCTTTAAATAAAAATTGCCAATTTAGCAGATCCCTTATTAATCAAATGTCTACCTAACAAAACACGTTAAAATCGCATATACTCCTAAAATTTCTGCGTAAACATATTTAATTTGGTTGTTTAAACCAAAATTGTGTAAAATATGGACTAACCCAAACATTGGGTTAAATTTGGTCCAATTAATTTAATTAAAAACATTAACCCAAGAGTTGTGGTAGTCCCTATTACACCCTGACTTATGTTGAAATAACCTGGAATTTTATTAAGAGCGCAAGTATTGTACTTAATTCGGGTAAAGTTGGTTTTATATTTGCACATTCCTTCATTTAACATTCTTTATATTGTTTACCACACTACTTCGGATATAGGGTCTGAATCGGATTTAAGTATGACAACATTAGCACTATTTATTTGACTGTGAACAATGTTATAGCCTAATTTGATAGTCATTGACTGCTAATATCATTTCCCTATTTGGAATTTGCAAATAATACTTTGCTGAAATTATATTATTAAGGAGAAAGTCCGAATGTGCGAATATAAAACCAACTTTACCTCAATTTAAAGTTATAATATAGCTATAAGCATCTTAAATGGCCGCGTTACTAAACGAACTCATATTGAGCTCAGAGAACATGACAAACACATTCAAAGTTGTATTAAGCTAGTGTTCTGTGTGTGTTTGTGTGTGTGTGTGTGAGGTGAGCCGGTGTAAATATCTCTCACCTGTATGTCCAGAAAGCGCGCGTGTCCCCGGAGAGCCGTGACGCTCAACAGGAGGAAGCACAGCTGCGCGCGCGAAGTGGCCGACATGTCCGTTCCTTCTGTCCGCCTGGATATGAGCGAAAAAGAGCAGTTTTTCCGCGAGCTCCCGAACAGACCGCTGCTTTTATACCCGTCGCGTAAATACAGGAGGGGGGGCTGAACGTGTCGATCAATTCAAGAGAGTCCGAGAGGGAGAGAGAGAGAGAGAGAGAGAGAGAGAAGGTATGACAGAATGTGTGGTAGTTTTAGAGCAGGCAATTAAATAGATTTGTGAATGCATACATGTTTAAATTGTAAATAAAATGATTCAAAGTTACAGTTAAAAAGCACATGGAGCAGGGTAAGATCAACATTTTGACAATATGCAAATGTGGACATGACAATGTGTGTGGTAGTTTTAGAAGAGGTAATTAAATAGATTCGTGAACTGTATACATGTTTAAATTGGAAATAAAATGATTCAAAATTATAGTACAAAAGCACAAAAAAGCAGAATAAGGTAAAACGAAATGTGACTATGCAAATGCTGTTGGTAGACTCTACACTCCAAAAACAAATTGGCTACTTTTGCTGCTTGTTCAGACTGCTTGGGGTCAACTTAATTGTTTATGTTTGTGTTGGGACAACATGAAGGAATTGTGTGCAATCCTGCATTTTTTTTTACAGTGCATGACAGAATGTTTGTGATACTTTTAGAACAGGTAATAAAATCAATGGCAGCATGGTGGCGCAGTGGGTAGCACAATCGCCTCACAGCAAGAAGGTCGCTGGTTCGAGCCCTGGTTGGGTCAGTTGGTGTTTCTGTGTGGAGTTTGCATGTTTTCCTCGTGTTCGCGTGGGTTTCCTCCAGGTGCTCCGGTTTCCCCCACAAGTCCAAAGACATGCGGTACAGGTGAATTGGGTAAGCTAAATTGTTCATAGTGTATGTGTGTGAATGAGTGTGTATGGATGTTTCCCAGTGATGGGTTGCAGCTGGAGGTGCATCCGCTGCATAAAACATATGCTGGATAAGTTGGTGGTTCATTCCGCTGTGGTGGCCCCAGATTAATAAAGGGACTAAGCCGAAAAGAAAATGAATGAATGAATTAATAAAATCAATTTGTAAAATGTAAACATGTTTTTAATCGTAATTCAAATTATTCAAAATTATAGTAAAAAAGCACATGTAGCAGGCTAAGATAAAAAAGAAAGACAATATACAAATGCAGACTCGACATTTAAAAAAAATAGTTTTGCTGCTTGTTCAAACTACTTATTTAAAATGAGTTCAAACAACACAATTCTTAAGTTTTTGTTTGGACAACTTAATCGTTTCATGGTCAATTTGTAGAAAATGATTAAAGTACCTTAAACAATTTGTGTTGAGACAACACGAAGGAGAGGCAGCACAATGGCTCAGTGGTTAGCACTGTCGCCTCACAGCAAAAAAGTTGCAGTTTTGAGTCCCAGCTTGGCTAGTTGGCATTTCTGTGTGGAGTTTGCATGTTCTCCCCATGTTGGCGTGGGTTTCCTCCAGGTGCTCCAGTTTCCCCCACAGTCCAAAGACATGCGCTCTAGGTGAATTGAATAAACTAAATTGGTCGTAGTGTATGAGTGTGTGTAAATGTGGGTGTATGGGTGTTGTTGGGTTGCGGCTGGAAGGGCATCCGCTTTGTAAAACTGCTGGATAAAAATATGCTGGATAAGTTGACAGTTCATTCCACTGTGGAGACCCCTGATAAATCAGAGACTAAGCCGAAGGATAATGAATGAATGAACAACATGAAGAAATTGTGTGGAACCCCGCATTTTTGTACAGTGTATGTATCTAGAATTAAGATTCTATGTAACTAGTTTAACTTGAGGCTAAATGTGTGTAAATATAATAGCATCGTGAATAATAATTTGTAATAATATAAATAAATAAAAACTACTATGACATGCTAAAAAAAATCAATAATGCAACAAAATACTTATAAACTATATATATATATAATTATATTAATAGAATATGGTTTAAATAGTTTCAATACTAAAAATCTAAAAATAATGTGCATTATTGTTTTTCAGCTCTGAAAAGGGTTTCACTGCAGTGGGAGGAATGAACTAATGTCAGATACAGAATAAGACAGTGAGTCATTGAGGTATGATTGGCTGCTTAAGGAAACTAAAATAGCAATTTTGCCATTTACACTCTTACAAGTGGTGCTTAATGGCACTATAAGTGGTTCTTTGTCTCATAATCATGGGGAAACCACTTTAAGTGCTACACAGCATCTATATCTTAAAAGAGGGTGCTATGTAGCACCTGAACCACCCCAAAGAACCATTACTGGTGTTATATACAGTGGGTACGGAAAGTATTCAGACCCCCTTAAATTTTTCAATCTTTGTTATATTGCAGCCATTTGCTAAAATAATTTCAAGAGTTCACACTTAGCTGATGATTGATTATAAAGCTTGTTTGGCATGCTGTCCCGGGAGAGAGCCCTGAGCTCATAGATCCTCAGGCTCCCTTCCGTTTGCAAGGCGAGAGGGGTGTTTGAGCTCAGGTAGATCTCGAGAACTCCCCTGCTGTAGTAGCTAATGAACAGATAGTGATTGCTCTTGAGATGGCTACTTACTAGGAGCATGTCTATGATGCCGATTTGGATTAGTCAATTAACTTAAGTCGCATGTTTTTAGACGGTGAGAGGAAACCGGGGAACCCAGTGGAAACCCACGTGAGCACGGGGAGAACGTGTAAACTCCACACAGCTGGCTTGGTAAGGACAAGAACCAGTGACATTCTTGCTGTGAGGCAACAGTGCTAACCACTGGGGCACCGTGCCACCCATCTGGGAAAGGAGGAGTAGGGGTGGAAGGGAGGATTCTTCAAAACGAAGATGGCTGTGATATGGAACTTATAGTGGCTTAGAAATCGTCTGATTGGTGAATCATGAATTGGATAATGCGGGACCAGCCGCAGCAATCATAAGCACGTGATCCTCTCCAAATTAGTTTACAAATAAACTTCACTTAAGTTAATTTTTTTCTTCATGAATGTACACACAGCACCCCATATTGACAGAAAAATACAGAATGGTTGACATTCAGATTTATTAAAATAGAAAAACTGAAATTTCACATGGTCCTAGTGATTTAAATGGACAATTAAAAATGTACAATTTTAGCAAATGGCTGCAATATAACAAAGAGTGAAAAATTTAAGGGGATCTGAATACTTTCCGTACCCACTGTACAGTAACACTTACATTGGTTCCTCAATGATTATGAACCAAAGCACCACTTAGCGGAGGTAAATGGCATCCTAGTATCACAAAGAACAGCTGAAGAACCTTTTTGTGTGTATACTCATGTACGTTTATTATAATTATTGCATTTATTGGGTTTTCTTTAATAAAAAAACATTCACAACAGCATGAAACAACAAAAATGTGACTTAATAATGATAATTTTTTGGTTCTTCCTGTTGGCAAACTAACCTTTTAACATTTATTATAATATAATGAGGCAGCTGAACTTTTCACTTGCATATTAATATGACTGTCCACTAATTGTCTACGACTGGTGTTATTTTCTCACACCTAACAGTGAAACGAGTGTGTCAGGTGAGCTGAACAACAGTGTTTCACCTCACTAAAACAAATTCACTCCACTTAACCCTGTTTGCTCTCAGCTTAAAGGTCTCAGAGAATTAGAGTTGGTGAATGTCACCTCGGGTCAAAAACCTCAATCAGTTTATAGTCTCAAATGGCAAAACGTGTGCATTTAAGGATGTGGTAATTATAATTAGCTGAGTTTAGTTAAATCAAGGTTCTAGAATCAGATTCAAATCCATACATTTTAATTTTGTGTCCCATGGCCCCCTGTTTTGTGACCATTTTAACACATAAGAAACACCCCCTTTTGTGTTAAAATGAGGATCGCTGTGCTTCAGTTTGTTGCTCATTCAGAAACATGCATTTATCTGTGATGTCAGGAGATTGTGCAAAACTTCAGGTGACTCATTTTTGCTGTACTTCAGTAAGTGCTCTTGTTGAATGGAAGAGGACGTTTCAAGTTGTAAGAGTCGCAGTGTGCTTTTATAGTATCCACCTTTTTTCCGTACATGACTGTGTTTCAAATTATGGGTTGCACTTCCGGTTTCAAAAAGACTGAAACAAATCATTTCAAACAGTAAGGTTGTGCTACAAATGATCCAAATAAGCTACATAAAGTGAAAACTGAGTGAGTGGTACGTTTGGCTGTGTGGTTTATGTTTATCCGTCATGAAAATAACATGACAGTATCACACGCATCTCTGTGACCAAAGCTCTTCTGTGAATATAATTTTTATTCCATGTTTAGCCCAATTAAAATGATGTGTAAGGTTTAATCCTGTCTTATTTTTACTGCTTAAAATGGCTTGAACGAAATGGCTTACTACAACTTTAAAGTACAAATGACATTAACCATATTGATTTCGTTAGCTCACATTGCTAGTTTTGTGGTGAACAATTCATCGGTGCATGTCATTAAGAAAAAAAATAGCTTGCTCTTGTAATCTAAAAGTATAGTCTGACAATGCTCTTCCTGTTTGTTTTCAGTTAAATTCACAGATTGCGTCTGTCTGAGGTATTGGGCGGGGCTAACACACTTAACCACGCCCCTACAACTGTCAGTTTTGACAACAAACAGAAAGGGGAGCAGGGGTCTGTTCTTCGCATGTGGATTACTCAATTAGCTGGATTTGGTTATTGACGATTTGACACGATCCAGAATCGTTTCGTTCTTCAAAACTCTTCTGAGAGTTGTTGTCATAGCAACAGGTCTGGAAGCTCAAGAAAAAATAAATTATAAAAAATAGGCTTATTCCATATAAACAGGATTAGATCGGGTCATTTCAAGCAAAGGGAATACTGAAAGCATGTACTGAATGCTGAAATTTCTTTGCAGTAGTAACCTATAGGTTATATACACTAGAGAAAAGTGTAAAAGATTAAAGTATTTATATATATAAATGAATTTAAATATATTATCTTTTCATTTCTAAAGATGCTCAGTGACTGAAATATTATTTTAATAAATATATCTTTTTAATAAATCAGTTTTGTTCAAATGCACCAGTATACATTACCCATATTCACTGAGAAATGGATAAAAATATTCATTTTCAAAATGGGATGTACTCATATATTCTGAGCACTGTATATATATCAGCATATATGAGTACACCCCATTTTAAAAATGAATATTTTTATCCATTACTCAGTGAATATGGGTAATATATACTGGTGCATTTGAACAAAACTGATTTATTAAAAAGAAATATTTATTAAAATAATATTTCAGTTACCAAACATATTTAGAAATTGAAAGAAAATACAATTAAATTCAAACTAAATATTGCAAAACAAAAATTACAACCTACAAAATTTCAACTAAATTCTTTTGCTTCTCTTGATTTTTCCTCTTTTTAAAATTTGTATTTAATATTTTTCTATAATATAAATTTGGGTGTACTAGTTTTTGGACCGTTATCGTAAGTTATTTGGTTAGATTAGCTCCAGATTTGGCTTTAGTACTAACTAATCTAATGTATATGCACAATTATAATATTGTATAGCTTCCTATTAAAAATATGAATTCAAAAGATAGATTTGTGAGGGGTGTACTCATATGCTGAGCACTCTCTCTCTCTCTCTCTCTCTCTCTCTCTCTCTCTCTCTCTCTCTCTATATATATATATATATATATATATATATATATATATATAATAGAAGTAAAAAAAAAAAAAAAAATATATATATATATATATATATATAAATAAATAAAACTTATGCAATCTGCACTCCAAAATATAAGTACAAAATTGTCACGGGGGTGTTCTCTCCCCAAGGTGTTCAAAGAGAACGTTTATGGACTTTTTCGATACAAACGAATACTATTTTGAGGTACTGGCCCAGCTTAAAATAGACATGCCCAATATTCTTATTCTTTTTTTTTAAAGGAATAATAATTTATGCAGTCATGTACACATTTTGGACAGCTGATATGCAGGTCATTTGATGCAGACATCTTTACTGATATCAAAATGCTTTTTTAGATGCAAAACTAATTTAAGCCATTACCATTTTGCCGATTAAGAAACTTGAATAGGCTACTATAATAAAGAAAATCCGCTCTAAATGTAAAATGAAATGAATTGTTAAATAAAAGTGTCAAGCATGCAGCCCACAACAAAGGTGGAAAGTTATTGCGTATCATATTTAACAAACCGCTCACTACGAATTTTATGTAACTTTGCTCACATGGATAATTGAATATTAATCAGATGATGTCATTACGCTGCTGTGCCGTCAGCCAATCATTGGATTGCTGATTATGATTTTGAGGATGGATAGATCAGTCCTTCACAACACACGCAGCGATCTCAGATCAGTTCATCCAGACATTTTAATCTGATTCGCGAACTTGTTTGAAGAACCAAATTAGCCAGAGATCAGTTATCAAGATTAAAATATCCAGGATCTGCCAAATCAATCAATGGGTGTCTGTTAGGTTGTAATAACTCTTCTAAAACCCATTTCTCGATCTTTCTGAATGAAATGCCTACATCCAATCAGCTCACAGTAGAAAAAAACAAGCCACGCCCACTGTTTTCTCATTTAATATTCCATTTATCTAGGACTGTGTCACAGTACGAAAAAAAAATGGTCGCAGCTTCCGGTTCATGTGGACTTAAATATAATTACTACAACTTTAATCTATCGCTAATTAATGAATATTCAAATTAGACACGCCCCCCGTTGAGTCTCACCAACTCCTACTTTCTGTGTCTCCTTCTCTAGTCATTCAAATGTAGTAAACAACATTATATGGAAGCAAATGTGCTACACTGGATTCAAATCTAACACAAGTTCAGTTTTAATAGCAATCTACCAAAACCACCGATCTATTGTAGATATTATTCATTATATAAATCCGTCCACAATGTGAATAATCTACTGTAGCTAAATGTTTAATTGAAAACAGAAAAATCTATTAAATGCAAACAACGGATCATCTTGACTTGTACGGTTAAAAATGATGTTTCTTCGGATCATCTAATACCATGGAATATGATGACATTACACCGTAGGGGTGCTTTTATTTGTTTTATGGAGAGTTTGGGTAATTTGGCCAATGAAACTTTTAACTACAGATCTTAATGTCTCATTAAAACATTTTTTTTTTAAATTGTGAAATATAGCACTGGTTTAATGAAGTGAAATCATCTGACTCTGAGAGATTAGGCACTCCAGATCACCATTTTCAATCACTAAAATCAGTGATTTGAAGCTTCACAAATTAGCTATTAAAAGCACCAGTCACTACTTTACTTGTCCTCTGAAAGTCCTTTTATTTTTTCTGTGATTAAAATACAAGTAAATGTTAATATTTTAAATAATTGTCAAGTTAAGGGTTTAGGGTTTTTGAAACAATATGGTTTTTACAGTTTTTCCTGTTACAACTAAAACATGAGGGGCGACACGGTGGCTCAGTGGTTAGCACTGTCGCCTCACAGCGAGATGTTTGTGTGGGTTTCCTCCAGGTGCTCCGGTTTTCCCCACAATCCAAAGATATGTGTTGTAGGTGGATTGGATGAACTGAATTGGCCGTAATGTGAGAGTGTATGGGTGTTTCCCAGTCCTGGGTTGCGGCTGGTAGGGCATCCGCTGTGTAAAACATATGCTGGAATAGTTGCCAGTTCATTTAGTTGAGACATACACACTCATTCACACACACACTCATACACCATGGCCAATTCAGTTCATCTAATTCACCTGTACCGCATGTCTTTGGACTGCGGGGGAAACCGCAACATGCAAACTCCACACAGAAATGCCAACTGCCCCAGCTGGGGCTCGAACCAGCGACCTTCTTGCTGTGAGGCAACAGTGCTAACCACTGAGCCACTGTGCCGCCCACAAATCGATTAAGTTAACTTAATTGTTTTTACAAATTTAAGTGGATTGAACATAAAACAATTAAGTTGTCCTGTGCCCAACTTAAGAATTGTGTTGTTATCATTCATTTTCAATAAGTAGTTTGAACAAGCAGCAAAGGTAATTGTTTGAGTGATGGTTACCGGTTTCCAACATTCTTCAAAATATCTTCTTTAGTGCTCAAAAGAAGAAAACAAATTCAAACAGGTTTGAAACAAGTCAAGTGTAGTTAAAAGATGGCAGAATTAAACATTTTCAATGAACTATCCCTTTTAGAAAATGTATGCTCAGTGTTAATTAACATTAATAAAGCATTAAATATTTTTCACTTGGCATTTTGCATGATATAAGCCATGCCACGTGTGCCTGCTGGGGTTTTTCAGCGTCTGCCTATCACACAGCAATAAAAAGCAAGCTCTTGCTGTTAGTGTTTCTCCTCACCCAGTGTGTGCTATCATCTTTAGGGAGCTGCAGACATTCCTTCCCATCAAACACCCTGTTCTGGCATTTGAAGCCCGGCTCTTGCGCAGGTGTCCACTTCTATCAGAGTCTTACCTGCCCCGGGTGAACGGAAAGGTCAGTTGTCTTTCTCACACTGGAGTCAGGGGACATTTGCCTCTTGTGAACTATATAGGGCGGTTGCAGCTTCTGACTCCTGGCACAATGTGAATGGGTGTTTTCAGAATGGCACACTACACATGCATATGTATGTGATGAACAGTGGGAGATGTTTTTGTTGAATGGTCTGCATGTAAGAGAGAACGTTCATTTTCTGTGCTATGAATGAACTGGAAGAAGCACTCAAAAAATTATGTTTGTTGCTTGTTTAAATCACTTATTTAAAATAAGTTGATTGTTTTATGTTCAGTCTACATAAATTTGTAAAAACTATTAAGTTAACTTAGGCAAGGCAAGTTTATTTCATACACAATGGTAATTCAAAGTGTTTTACATAAACAAGAATAAAAGAAACAAGAAAATAAAAACGGTTAAAATAATAAAAAATTATTAAAGATTAACAGATAAAAACAGATTAAAATGTATTAAAACTGGTTTTAAAGTAATGGAAAAGAAAAGACAGACATAATAGTGCGATCTGTCGGACGTAGCACAGTGCTCATTCAGTAAAGGCACAGCTAAACAGATTTGAATGTGCCTAATGTTGGAGCACGTCTGATAATTTCTGGAAGCTGATTCCAGCAGCAGGGGGCGCAGTAGCTGAAGGCGGATTCACCCTGCTTTCACTGAACTCTTGGAATTTCTAATTTACTTGAACCTAGTGATCTGAGGGATCTGTTAGGTTTGTATTCAGTGAGTATATCTGTAATGTATTGAGGTCCTAGGCCATTTAGTGGTTTATAGACAATAATAATACTTAAAAATCTATTCTGAATGTGACTGGGAGCCAGTGTAAAGACCTGAGGACAGGTGTGATGTGCTCAGTTTTTTCTGGTTTTGGTTAGAATCCTGGCCGCAGCGTTCTGGATGAGCTGCAACTGTCTGACTGTCTTTTTGGGGAGGCCAGTGAAGAGGTCGTTACAGTAATCCACCCTGCTGCTGATAAAAGCATGAACAAGTTTCTTTAAGTCCTCACTGGGAACAACACATCTAATTCTTGCAATGTGTTTGAGATTATAGTATGCTGATTCAGTTACTGCTTTGACATGACTACTGAAACTCCAAGATTCTTGACCTTATTTTTTTGTTGTTTGACCCTTAGAACCAAGGTATTCACCTTGAGAACCTCATCCTTTTCCCCAAATGCAATGACTTCAGTTTTCTCTTTGTTTAACTGAAGAAAGCTTTTGCACATCCAACTGTTAATTTCATTAATGCATTGGCAGAGGGTGTCAATGGGGCTGTAGTTCATTAGGCAGTAAGGCTAAGTAGATCTGAGTGTCGTCAGCATAGCTGTGGTAGGAGATTTGTTTTTTTTCTCATTATTTGGCTCGGTGGGAGCATATAAAGGTTGAACAGGAGAGGTGCCAGAATTGAACCTTGTGGGACTCCACATGTCATGGGTGTTCACCTTGACCTATGGTCACCTATACTGGCATAGTAACCTCTTCCTTCAAGGTAAGATCTGAACCATTTGAGGACCGTCCCAGAAAGCCCAACCCAGTTTTCCAGCCTATCCAGAAGTATGCTGTGATCGACAGTGTCAAATTCAGCACTGAGATCAAGCAATACCAGCACTCTTAGTTTGCCTGAATCTGTGTTTAGGCGAATATCATTGATTATATTTATAAAGGCGTCTCTGTACTATGATGTGCTCTGAAACCAGATTGAAAATTGTCTAAACATCCCTTGGAGCTTAAGAACGTGTTAATCTTGTTAAAAACAATTTTTTCAATAATTTTGCCAATGAAACTGAATTTTTTTCATCTTGTTCCAACACAAATCAATTGTGGGGAACCCAGCATTTTTGTACAGTGAGTGGTGTGTTTGGTCATATGACAAAAATCGTCATATCATCATATAACTCATCACTAGGGCCAGACAAAATCTGCAGAAATTTTTTTTTGCTATTTCTACAGAGAATTTTGTAAAAAAAAATCTTGTCACAGCGCATAAAAATTAGACACAAAACATTGTTCTGACCCGTAATAGTTCATTAAAGGTCCCATGAAATTATTGTTAGTTTTTAGGATATCTATAAGCTAGTGTGCTCCAAAAAAAGTGAAAATTTGCATTTGTAAGATATAAAACTGATATAAACATGTAAGGCTTGTAGTTCGTCACTTCCGCCTAGATAGACCAACGTTTTTTTCACGTCACCTCGGTTCACTCAGTACTTCAGCTTCTCATCAATTCGTGACCAATCAAATGCTTTCTAGTATCTGACATGCCCCGCCCCCTTCAAGATGCTTCACATTTGATGTGAAAAATGCTATTGGCTGTTTTATAAAAAGGGGAGGAGCTACTCTATGTCCCACCCTCTCTTTGTATTTCGGTTGAGATTGTCAATCATCAAATAAAAGTGACATCGATCATCGAGTGACAGACAAGCAGATACATATGAATGTGGATGTAAGTATATGGATTTGAACGAATTCACTGATCGTCAAGTTGTTTCGAAGTTTCCGGATGAGTTCGTGTTATTTAGCGGTTGTTATCTGGGAATAACATAACTTTGTAATGTTGCGACTGACCAGTCAGAATTGAGTATTCCAAATTGCCATGTAGTAATCCCAGATAGTAACCGCCAAAACTAATACACAGGCTCATCTGGGTACTTTGAATCGTCTTGATCCAAACCAGTCTGATTTTATTGTTCTGTTGAACACAAAAGAAGATTTATTTTTAATTGTTTTTGTAATTTAAAACTTTAACTGTTTCATTGATGCATATTAGTCAGAGAGTTACAGTATCAAATATAAAGAATCAGCAAGACATTAAATGTTCCAATCTATCAGCAGAAATCTAAATTAATTCACATTTTCTTGCTCTCTGAATCAAACAGTGCAATTATAAATTCTTGCATCAGAAACAATATTTAGGTAAAAAAGACAAATAAAAAATATATTATAATAATAAGATAAATAAAACAATTATAAATAAATAATTATAAATAAAACAAACACATTTTGGGCCGTAACAGCAATACAGAAATATATATAAATACAAATATGCAAAAGGTACAGCATAAATAAACAAATAAATAAAAAACAAAGAAAGAAAGAAAAAAAAACTAATATAACCAATATATTTTTTCTGTGCTCTTTATTTATCTTTCTTTTCTTTTTTTTTACCTTTATTTTACCAGGAAAGACACATTGAGATTAAAAGACTCTTTTGCAAGAGTGTCCTGGCCAAGATTAGGCAGTATACATGTCACATGGGTCTAACAGACAACAAACAAAAAACAATTAACAGTTAACATTCCATACAATTCAATTCAAATTTATTTATATAACAGCTCCACAAGTCCCGATCCAAGCAACCCAGTGGCAACAGTGACGAGGAAAAAAAAACTTCACCAATTGATGAAGTGAAGGGGAAAAAAAAACCTTGAGGGAATCCAGGCACTGTTGGGCACGACCATTATTTTTCTGGCCAAACTTCCTGTGTGAAGCTGCAGTCTAGGCGCCAGAGGATGGAGAAGCTGCGGGTGTGGGTAGGGCACCGGCGGGAGGTCAGGCTGGCCCACAGGATCAATGCGTGGACTCGTTTGTCACTATGGCCTTTCAGGAATCAGTCTCATGCACTCCATTCTCCATGACCACCACAGCATCAGCTTGGGGTATGGCCTGGTCCAGGATACCTTGGGATCATCTCCTCACAGGTCTTGGATCGCATCAATGGTGCTGCATAGTCTGTAGGGGCCTCAGGATGAGTATCCCCAGGTGGAAATAGAAAATAAAGAAAATAATTAGCGCTGCTGTTCATAGTGTATTTAAACGAGATGCAAAAATGGGTTGTTATAGATGAAAATAGCAGTTATATAAACAAACATGTAAAGCATATGAGAGTTTCGAACACAATGTCTGGTGCATTAAGACAGGAGGAGTGTGTTCTGGTGGTTGTCAAGCCAGCTCACCTGTGTGGAGCACACTCATGCATCATACTGTTATGCGATGCATTGAGTGTATGCTTTACTAAAAAGATAGGTCTTTAATCTAGTTTTAAACTGAGAGAGTGTATCTGAGCCTCGGACATTATCAGGAAGGCTATTCCAGAGTTTAGGAGCCATAAATGAGAAGGCTCGACCTCCTTTACTCGACTTAGCTATTCTAGGTACTACCAGAAGCCCTGAGTTTTGAGATCTTAAACATGAATCACACAGTGACAAACAAACTATTCAAAACATCTACAAGCCTGTGTTTCAATTTCTAAATCATTTATATTTCTTTTTAAAAGAATTTAGTGAAAACAATTCTTTAAACTGCAACTTTGTTTGTAGATTATTCCATGCAAAAGGTGCTGCGTATTTAAAAGCCTTTTTTCCTATAACTACGCCAGGGGAAAGGAAAATAGGTCAGGTATAGTTTTTTCTCCCTTCATTTTGTCAAATCTTTTATTATTTCAAAAGAAGATATTTTAAAGAAAGCCGAAAACCTATAACCATTGACATCCATAGTAGGAAACATAAATACTATGGAAGTCAATGATTACAGGTTTCCAACATTTTTCAAAATATCTCCTTTTGTGTTCAACATAACAAAAAAATAGAACAAGTTAGGAATTAAAATGTTTGCGTGAACTAACCCTTTAAACTCAAACCTCCAGAACTCTCTGAAATCGAAAACACGTTTGCTCATTATTTTACAACCTACCATATGCCGTTCGATGTGTGATTATTGGAATACGACCCAAATTTTCTCGCTACAGTTTCCCGCTAACTGTGCTTTGTCCCCTTTGCTCCGTTTATTTCATTCCTGCATCCATGCAGTGGAGAGTCCAGCGGGAGAGAAGAAAGAATGACGCACTTTGGCAGATAGGAGGCCACTGTTATAGCGTTAATCTTCAGTTGCTCCGAGGATATCATTCACACACACGCACACACACACACTTGCACACAAGAAAAAAAGGTGCATTAACTTGTCTGAATAGGAATGTGTTTCCATTGGCCCTCGATTCGGTGTGCGCAGTTCAAGATGTTGAAATCACAGAGTTACTAGCGATTGGAGAGTCTCTTGTGTGTTTCTGCGGCCTCTAGAATGACTTATTGACATTTCAGAAGGATTTATGAAAGGTTTCGGGTTCAATATGAGTTAAGCTCGGTGACACGAGGCTGTCAGATCACAGATAATCAGTTAATTTTCCGTCAGTTCACTTAAAGCAACAAAAATGTGTTTGCACTAAAGCATTTGCATTTCAAAGCAGAGTTTCAAAGCAGAAGTGTGCATTTATATAATTTAATTTACAAAAAAAATGCTGATTTACATGGTATTTAGCTTGTAGTTTTGTAATTCACTAGTAAAACTATATATATATATATATAATGGGGTCTATATAAATATATATAAATAAAACATATGCTGGATAAGTTGCCGGTTCATTCCGCTGTGGCGACCCCTAATGAATAAATGGACTAAGCCGAAGGAAAATGAATGAATGAATGCTGTTTCTTTGCAAATTTTTGTGGTATTTGATTTGAGTGAAATCTCAATAATAATAAGAAATGATGAGTAATAATAAGAAAAAAAGAAATAGTTTTTTAATCATTGTAATAATTCTAAAATATAGCATTGCTTATACACAAATTATTTTTGTGCTTTGCTTTTAATAAAGTTTCTGGCTTATGAAATATAAAACATCATGAAACTAAGTAAACAATAACAATGTTTGTATTATGTATGGCAATGCTTTCAAAATGTATAATTTTTATGTTATCATACACTACCTGACAAAAGTCTTGTCGCCTATCCAAGTTTTAGGAACAACAAATAATAACTTGACTTCTAGTTGATCATTTGTGTCAGATGTGGATTATATGAAAGGCAAAGGTCTCTAGATTAGGCTTATTTTACCAAAATAAAATATGATCATGACTTGATTTTTAATTATTTAATTAGGACAGTAAGGTCTGACTTTGCTTAGACAAAAGTCTTGTCACAGAAATAATGTCCAGTATAGAATATAAAGTCATGGTGCAGTGGAAAAGGAATTAATATTGTGTATGACTCCCATGAGCTTGGAGGACTGCATCCATACATCTCTGCAATGACTCAAATAACTTATTAATAAAGTCATCTGGAATGACAAAGAAAGCGTTCTTGCAGGACTCCCAGAGTTTATCAAGAGTTTTTTTATTCATCTTCAATGGCTACTTCTTCATCTTAACCCAGACATGCTCAATAATGTTCATGTCTGGTGACTGGGCTGGCCAGTCCTGGAGCACATTGACCTTTTTTTTAAGGGACTTTGATGTGGAAAATAAAGTATGAGAAGGGGCACTATCCTGCTGAAGAATTTGCCCTCCCCTGTGGTTTGTAATGTAATGGGCAGCACAAATGTCTCGATACCTCAGGCTGTTGATGTTGCCATCCACTCTGCAGATATCTCGCACGCCCCCATACTGAATGTAACCCCAAACCATGATTTTTCCTTCACCAAACTTGACTGATTTCTGTGAGAATCTTGGGTCCATGCAGGTTCCAGTAGGTCTTCTGCAGTATTTGTGATGATTGGGATGCAGTTCAACAGATGATTCATCAGAAAACCTTCTGCCACTTTTCCAAATGATCAACTAGAAGTCAAGCTATTTTTTGTTGCTCTTACAACTGGGATTGACGACAAGAATTTGTCAGGTAGTGTAGACTTCCATTGCAAATGCATCATTGTAAACTCACTTTTCGTTTGTTTTTACAAACTTAAGATTGAGTCCAAGTTATCTGGCAGTAATCTAGCAGAGATATTTGAATGGAATAAGAGACCACAAAACACTTCTCACAAAAAAGCTGTACTACAGGCATTAATTTATTAGGAAAAGCAGAATGAAGAAGTAAAAGACCCATCAAACACAGTCACACATGTAAAACACATGGAGGGTTTGGCTCCAGCATCCTCTCTGTTAGGATAAATATGATGGATGTGTTTATGAGATGTTCTTGAATGGTATGATGATGGCAGAAAAATATAACCATGTGTTCATTAGGACACAACAGATGAGAACTTACTCAGGAGAGTTATTATGCTGATAGGAAAACATAAACTGCTCTTGTTTTATTGAAGCACTGTAGTTACTCTTATTTGGTGAAGTTCAAATATCTGGGATCAGTAATATATTATTAATGTCTAAAAAGACACTTGTGTGCACCTCAAGACTGCATTTATTTGATTAAGAATTGGTAATAATGGCCAATATTTTTTACAATTTAAAATAGCCGTTTTTTATTTTAATATATTATACAATTGAATGTATTCCTATGCAAAGCTGATTTTTCAGAATTACGTCACACACTGTAAAAAAATGTGGGGTTTTACACAGTTCCTTCATGTTGTCCCAATACAAATCGATTAAGTTAACTTATCATTTTTTTGCAAATTAAAGTGGATTGAACATAAAACAATTAAGTTGGCCCAAAAAACCTTAAGACTTGTGTTGTTTCAACTCATTTTAAATAAGTAGTTTAAACAAGCAGCAAAAGTCATTTATTGAATTGATCCATCAGAAACCTAACCCAGGCTCATTCTGAAAACGTACCCCTATATACATTTCTGGAGAGTGCCAAATGCATCCCACGAGATACGTTTTATTGCAGTTTTTCTTTTCGCAAATCCGCCAGAGGCCGCTGTGTACGCTATTTCAGATCTCAAATTTCTCTCTGCTCTTCACCTGCTCCTAATTCGCATAAATCCACCAGAGGTCGCTGTCAACTAAATGGCTGACTAACTGACCGATCGACTGACCCACCCTCCTCCTTCCCTAAACCCAATTTTCGAAAGTATTACAGCGCTTTGTAAACTTTTATTATTACCATTTGATGAGCCTCCCTATATGGTTTGATATAGTACTTGGACCCGGAAGCAGCTTGGCTTGACGTCTCACACTTAACAAGTGGATAATTTATGTGTAATTCATGAACCAAAGTTCAAAAGAACCACATTTATTTAAGATCTTTGTAACGTTATGAAGGTCTTTATTGTTGCTTTTTATCAATTTAAATACGTTCTTGCTGAAAAACAAAGCTGAAATTCTCTCAAAAATATTACTGATCCCAAAACTTTGAACTGTATTATACGTTTCACTCATTAGAAATGAAACAGAATGCTATTATCTGCCTTAAAGGTTAGTTCTCTGAAACTCGGCTTGACTTTAATGATAGGGAATGTCATTGCTTGACCAATCATGAAAGACCAAGTTTTAGAGGAAAACTGCTGTAGTCATTTATTTGTATGCATTGCCTGTGTTGTTTTCGAGTCTGAATAAATTATGCAAATCAAGTAATGGTTCATTTTGGCTAATTTTGCATCCCACAATTCCAGATGGACAGGTTATTTTTTGATTCGTCTTTGCTATGATTGACATAAAGTACAAAAAAAATCAGTTTACCGTCTACTCTCTCCAAAAATAAAGTTCCAGATGGGAATTTATACAGCGATGCTGCAGAAGATCCATTTTTGGTTCCTCAAAAAAACATTTTAAAGGCACTCTACCGGGTATATTTTATATATTTCTCCAGGATAAATCTTCTAATATTTTTCAAAACAAAAACTTGAATGAAACTTGTTTTTAATAATAACACAAGTTTTTATGTGTATTAGGGACATTTTGTCTTGAAAATAGTAACTTAAAAACTCCAGCTATACCTGTTTTTATTTTATAAATAATACAGAATAAAAACGTTCTTACAAATTTGTCATACAAATCATACAAAATGTTTTAGATATATACATGCGCTATGGGTTAGTTGAATAAACTAAATTAGTTTGTGTTTGTGTGTGTGTGTGTGTGTGTGTGTGTGTGTGTGTGAGAGAGAGAGAGAGAGTGAGTGTATGGGTGTTTCCCAGTACTGGTTTGCAGCTGGAAGGGCATCCGCTGTGTAAAATATGCTGGAATAATTGGCGGTTCATTCCGCTGTGGCGACCTCTGATAAATCTCTGTCCGGGTGCTAACCCGGATTTCACTGCAGTATTAAATGTGCACCTCAGTTCTCCTTTTTCCACCAAAACTGCTCGTCAGGAGCTCCACAATCAATACACATGGCCGGGCTGCTATAGCCAAACCTTATGTCACTCGTACCAATGCCAAATATCAGTTTCAATGGTACCAGCAGCAAAAATATTGGGCTGTAGACAAAGTGAAACATGTATTGTTCTCCGATTAGTCCACCTTCATTGTCTCCTACATCCGGGAGTTACGGTGTGGAGAAGCCCCAAAGAAGCATCCCACCCAGACTGTTGCATGCCCAGAGAGAAAAATTCCACCATTAATATGCTTTATGCCACTCAAAGCTTTCATAGATTTTAAAGTCGCCATGAAACAAATTAAGATCATGAAGAACATCTACTTAAAATGGTCCTGAAATGAGGAAAAAAATAGGGTGGTGTATCCAAGTTCATTCTTTGGGGACAAATATCGTAAGATGGGTTTTGCAAATGAAATAAAAACAGATTGACAAATGAGGCAGAGCAGAAACGAGACACACACTGATATGCTCCGCCCTAAAGGCATTCCATGTGACCAGAAGTGAAGAAAAGTCATTTCGAGGGGGGAGAAAAGGTTGTGAAGTTTGATGAAAGATTCTGAGGAAAAATAATGAAGTGATGAACAGATACATCGTTTATAACAAGCGCTACTATATAAAAATTAGAGTATATTTTGATTTCATTCTGACTTTAAAGGTTTATCATGCAACCATCAATATCAATAATGAACACGTTTAATGGCATACTTTAGTAAATATATTAAATATTACTCATGATTATGCAACGAGGACTAGATGACTTTAAAGTTCACATGAACTGGAAGCTATGACTTTTTTCATATTGTGACGCAGTACCTAGAGAAATATAATATTAAATGAGAAAACAGTAGTAGGCGTGGCTTGTTATTTCTACTGCGAGCTGATTGGATGTAGCAAAGTAGGCATTTCATTCAGAAAAGATCGGGAAAAGGATTTCGGGAGAGTGTTTACAACCTAACCGACACCTCCTGCTCACCATTTCTGTTTGTTGTCAAAACTGACAGTTGAAGGGGTGTGGTTAAGTATGTTAGCCCCGCCCAATACCTCAGACAGACCTAATCTGACTGAAAAAAACAGAAAGTAGCCTACATTTTCAGATTTTAATTAAAGATTACAAGGACAAACCTTTTTTTTTTCTTAATGACATGCACAGATAAATTATTCGCCAGAAAACTAGCAATGTAAGCTAATAAAGTCATATGGTTAGTTTTGATTTCATTTGTATTTAAGGAAATAAGGACTTACTTTTTTACTCTCAAAACAAAAAACAAAACCAACAAAAAAAAGCGGACTGTTTCTTTAACCGTAGAAATGTGTTGTTATTTCCGAAAAGCATTTCATCACATTGTATCTTGGCAGCGTATAAAGGGCTCAGATGCTCTGTGTGACAGGATTTGTGTTCAATTCTCTCTGAAACGCTCGTCCTGACACATAAAGTGGAGCGTTTGATGAGGGACTGCTGGACGAGGTCACACACCGACTCTTCATGTAATAATGACGAACATGAGCGATTTCTCTACAAGAGGACACACTCAGAACGACGTGTGTTTGTGTTTCTCTGTACATGTGTGAGAACGAAAAGAAAGTATTTGTAAAAGAGGCTCTCAACCGGAAAGAGAGAGAGATGTGACTGAACGAGAGGGAGGAAAAAGCGCTGTATTAACAGAGGCCAGTTTTTTACATGCTGAAGTAAATAAAGCAGTGCCCTTTGGTAAATGAGGGCTGGATGGCTTTTCATAGCTGCCAGACGTGGAATTACACATTTTAATGGTTCACTGTGTTTCAGGGACGATGATGGGATGCTGAGAACCACTCGCTTTAATAGAGAGGCTGTCCATTGGAGACGTTACGTGTTATAAACATGAAAATATTAAGTGTTCTGAACGCATTTAGCATTGAATTAGCCTACTCCAGAAATACTAGAAATACTATACACATTAATAATGCAATGTGACGTCGAAGCTGCTTTACATAAGTCAGATGCAACTGAATCAGATCTACTGTGTGTGTGTGTGTGTGTGTGTGTGAGAGAGAGAGAGAAGGGTGTG
>CAIGQW010052713.1:5240375-5259177 GCA_903798125.1 Danio choprae
AAATGTACAGTATAATGCAAAACAGTATATAGTGCAAAATGTTCAGTATAATGCAAAACAGTATATAGTGCAAAATGTACAGTATAATGCAAAAGTGTATAGTGCAAAATGTACAGTATAATGCAAAACAGTATATAGTGCAAAATGTACAATATAATGCAAAACAGTATATGGTGCAAAATGTACAGTGTAATGCAAAACAGTATATAGTGCAAAATGTACAGTATAATGCAAAACAGTGTATAGTGCAAAATGTTCAGTGTAATGCAAAACAGTATATAGTGCAAAATGTACAGCATAATGCAAAACAGTATATAGTGCAAAATGTACAGTATAATGCAAACAGTATATAGTGCAAAATGTACAGTATAATGCAAAACAGTATATAGTGCAAAAAGCTTGTAAACATGATAATTATGATAAAGTTTGCAAATAACTGAAAAACTATTGTGGGGATCTTGAAGTACATGGAACAACATACAAAAACCTGCAAATTACATATAATGTATTTAATTAATAGGCAATAATAATTTGTTTTTTTTATTTTAAAAATACAATTATTATTATTATATATTTTTCGTAGAGGACATCAGACCTTGGTTATTTAGGTTTCAGACTAATAATCTTTAAAAAAAAAAAAAAAAAAAAAAAAAAATTTTTTTTTTTTTTGTCTAAAAAAATAAATTTAAAAAAAAAAAAAAAAAAAAAAAAAAGATTTATTTTTTTTTGGGCCAAAAATCTACACTGAAACGTAATATTACATTATATAAAATGATGTGTATGTTGTATATGCTTTCAGATTTAATACTTAGTCTTATTTTGGTTATAGTATGCTTGCATTAACAGTAATAATGTGTTTAATTAATAGGCAATAATAATTTGTTATATTTTTATTTATTTTATAAATAAAATTGTTATTATATATTTTTCGTAGAGAACATCAGTTGTTATTTAGGTTTCAAACTAAATCTTTAAAAAACAAAATGTTGTCAAATCTACACTGTGAAATGTAATATTACAGTATATAAAGTTTTATATGCTTTCAGATTTGGTACACACAAAGTCTTATTTTGGTTATAGCATGCTTGCCTGAAAAAACTCAATCCAGGATATTAACTCCTGCACAAGCAAGTTTTTATGTGACCGTTATTTAGAATGCAACACTTTCAAGTTTCCAGAACGACGGGTCAAGTTTATCACGACATACTCCAACCCCTATCATTTATTAATCTGTCATGTTTTTCAATTTTCTGCTAATATTGACACGTATTTTGATGCATGTGTCTGGGATTTTCTGCTTAATTTGATTTAACCTGATTTGAGTAGCTTTTATATATTTTCTGAGAATTAACATTGTGTTTGTGTTGTTTTAGGTTGATAAGCTGAGTGCAGAAATTCATGAGCGAAAGAAAAGAGACAAGGAGAAAGTGGATGCTGAGACTCAGACGGAAGAATATACATGGACAGAGACTGGTTAGTGCAGTTTTTTTATTTTTTTATTATTTATTAATGTAAGATTATAATTAATGTGAGATTTTAAATATTGTTTTCTGCATACAACAGATTATTATAATTATTACTATGGCGGATACTACCAGTCAGAAACAACAACAACAGCAGCAGCAGAACAGGAGACAACAGCAGAAACTCAGGAGAATGTTGTCATGGAAGAGGCTTCCGTATACGTTGAGGAGCAGCATTCCAGAATAGCTGAGACTGCAGTAGCCAATCCTGAGCAGCCAAATGAAACCAGTGATATTCCACAAACTGAGGTATGAGAAGTGTTGGACAGTACATTCATACTCCAGAATGGTTTATATAATGAGTTTCACTGCACTTCATATTATGTACATCATTCATGTATTATATTATATCATATAGTTAACATGTTCACATCCCATTACTCTTTAACACCTCTCCATCTTTGTATTGTTTTTAACTTTTTTTTTCTTCACATTAAATCACTGTGTAGTATTGTATTAATACTCCATTCATATTTTTTACATTTTGTGTTCTATTATTCTTGTGTATATGAAAACTCCCTAGTCAATTACTGTGCAATATTTTATACTGTGCAATGTTATCTTTTCTTGCACTGTAAGGATTGCTCTAATTTCGCTGTACTAAGTGAAATATAGCTCGCTATATGTATTCAAAAATGTCTAAGGTATGACCAATATAATCTGTCGAAACAAGCTAAAATAATATAATGTATATAAAATGTTTTTTAACATTTGTTTAAATAATTTAAAGAAGAAATGTGTAAAATGTGCTCAAAATATAATATTATAAAATAAAGTTTTTAGTATTGGCAAAACCTACAATTTAGCCAAAATACTATTATTTTTATATATATATATATATATATTTCCTCCCAGATCTCGCTTTTTTTTGGTCTGTGAAATAAGTAAAAATTTCTTTCAAGGAGTTTTTTGTGTTAATTGTATCCATCAATTCAAATGAGAATTTCTTCATGACTGAGTTCTTCTCCCTGCTATTTTCTGTAGTATATAAAAATTAATATTTAATGTTTTGATAACTTCATGTGTATTTCGCGTGTATCACAGCTCGCGATGCAGCTGTGTGCGTCGTCTGTTATTAGTGACTGACTGTAATTTAATGTGCTATAAAAATTTTATTTATAATTTCATTTTCATAGGACAGTTATATATTTTATACTACCACATATTTGCTTTTTTTTTCTATCGCATTTTTGTTTCTTAAAAATTTAGACTCTTATTGTTGTTATTATTTTTGTTATTGTTGTTATTATTTTAAGGTTAGGAGTGGTCACTGCATATCATACTGTGTATGGCTCTATGTCTGACATACAATCTGAATTTGAATAGGCCTGTCACGATATTCAATATATCGATTTATCGCACAAAACGTAGACATGACCTCAATACTTTTTGGTGATGCAATATATATCGGCCATATCAAAAAAACAATTCTAGCAACATTTTAGCTGATTGCGCTACCTCTCGATCTCTATTGTAGCGTCAGTGTCAGTTTAGTAAAAAAAAACACTATAGTATTTACTATTAATTACTATAGTATATTTTCATATGGGTGCCTGATGACTGGAAATAGATCTGGTACTTTTTTCTAGTTCTCCCTTGGACGTTTTTGTTAACATTTCTTCTCTTTCTTCTTCTTCTTCTTATTTATTTTTATTATTATCATTTGTTCATTCATTTTCTTTTCGGCTTAGTCCCTTTATTAATCTGGGGTCGCCACAGCGGAATGAACCGCCAACTTATCCAGCATATGTTTTACGCAGCGGATGCGCTTCTAACTACAACTCATCACTGGGAAACAACCATACACACCCAATCACACACACACACACTATGGCCAATTTAGCTTACCCAATTCACCTGTACCGCATGTCTTTGGACTTGTGGGGGAAACCGGAGCACCCGGAGGAAACTCACGCGAACACTGGGAGAACATGCAAACTCCACACAGAAATGCCAACTGGCCCAGCCTAGGCTCGAACCAGCGACCTTCTAGACCTTCTAGATCGTGCTACCCACTGCGCCACCTTATCATTTATCATCTGATTCCAATACTTAATTATCAAATTGTTAAAATGACTAATAATGAAATGAAATATTCTTGGTATTAAACTATTATGTGTTCTTTGGAATAGTGGACTTGCATTATGATGCTATTATAGTGTCGAAATGCTCTTAAAATGACAAAAATATTGTTTATCGCAATAAATTTTGTTGCTATATATATATCGTACCACAAAAAAAAAAGATATTGTGACAGGCCTAAATTAGAATTTGTTTCTTGTTTTTGTTGTCAGGAGGCCTCAGGAGAAGCCAGCTCTATAGCAGACATGTTGAGAGCGACCGCAGAGGAAGCCATGAACCAGACCAACTTTGTGTTTGACGAAAGCTCCGGCATGTACTACGACCACAGCACTGGATTTTACTACGACTCTGTAAGTCTCGCTCTCCTCTCGGGACCGTTGTTATTTACGTAATGGACATGTGTAATCTTAATCGCCCGTGTTAATGTGTTTTTTCCTCTTCCTCCAGTCCAGTCAGCTGTACTACGATGCGAACACAGGCATGTACTATTACTACGACCCAGAAAGCGGAAAATACCAATTCCACTCTAGGATAGAGGTGCCTGCAGCCCTACACCCCGAAGTGGAGCAGACGCCACAGAGGAAGACCAAAGATCGGAAAAACAGGAAGTCGGTGAAGAACACAGAAAGAGCTTCCTGTCCCGACGGAGGGGTGAGATGCACACGGACACATTGCATTGTCTTTGTAATCGTAGATTTGCGTTTGGTGGGTGACTTTAGCTATGTTTCCATCAATCTATTTTTATGTACATTTTAGGATATCTCATGGAAAAAACTAAACAAAAAAAATGCTGAATGGAATCACCAAATGTGCAAAATAAATGTATGAGGCATATTAAAAAGATATTACAAATTAAAAAGATATTACAAATACAATTTAATAATAAAATTTAAATAAGATAATAAAACTACAATTTAAATTAGGGCTGAACTAGAGCTACACTGGTCTCACAGTTCGGTTCGGTTCGGATTATCATACCATCTATTCGGTTCAATTCAATATCTCAGTGCATTGACGATTCTTTCTATACACAATTTTATATTTTACTTCACAGCACAAGAATTCTTGTATTAAAATGTATAATTTATAAATATGTTTTACATGTATTTATAATACAATTTTGTCCTTTAATACAAGCAGTCAGATATATGTACTGTACTTTAATATTACCTGCTCAAAGGAAACACTCTTTTTGAATGTATCAAACAAAACTCAAGTACATGCACAGAACAACATGAGCATTTAAAGCAAATAAACAAACGAAAAAAAAATATTATCCCGCTTGCTTTTGAGCGAGTTGTTAAACGCCTATGATTGGTCACGCGCTCAACAGAAAGGGCTGCGATTGGCTCTAACGCGCTGGTGCTGTTCACAGATGAGTGACCCTAATAAACTGCATCAGCGATCACAATTGATCCAAGAGAGACGCGGTGGAGAAAACTCGCTCTGCAGACACAGTCGTGTCTGGATCCGCAAGTATCACTAACAGCCGAGAACAGAGGAAAAGTTACCTCACGACAGCAAAAGGACAGCTAATGGTGTGACGACACATGAAAACTATTGTGGAAAACGATGGTGTGGATGCATTATTTATTTATTTTTTTACATGAAAGCACCATTTTCAAATTTATGCATATTAATTTAGATTAAGCTACTCCAGATCTACCGTGTGCACTTGATGCAGAAGCAAAAATTGCCCTTTACGTGATCTTTTGAACAAAAATGATCATGTAACACCTTCACATGCAAGAAAACACAATAGTTTATTACTTTGTGTGTCGTCTGCTAGTCTGAAGTGCAATTTATAGAGGATGTAAAGTGTGAAAGAAAAACTATGTAGGGAAAAAAGTGATTTCCAGCATGTAGAAATTATCATTTTTATTTGCAAATGTTTTATACAGTTTTGTTTTTTTTAATTTGAAAAACCTTTGATGGAAACATAGTTACCGAATCCTCCTTACTTTTCTCAGCTTAATTTCCCACTTTACAATCAGTCTCTCAATTGAAATTGACTTCACCACCATCTTGAGTCTCAGTTCTCAGTATTTTTCAGAGTTTTTGGCTTTTGGTCCTCATAGAATAGTGTTTGTGGTTATTAACGAGTTAGTAGGGGTCTCAGAAAATGGTCAGTCCAGTAGTTGTATAGGTTATGAAAGATTTGAAGACTAGTGGAGCTGACAGTGTGCTCTTCCTTTGGCTGTAGGTTCAGGATTTGACTTGCGCATTGGCTCAGTTGAAGATAGAACAGTTGAGACGGGTTGGAGTTCGAGGTACGCTCTTGTTTATAGCTATAAATTTATATGGACAGGGTTCCCTCAAGTCCTTGAAAGTGTGTGAATCTGAAAAAAACATTTCAAGGCCCTGGAAAGTTTTTGAAAATAAACATGCATAGATACAGGTCCTTGAAAGTGCTTGAATTTATTTTGGGCAAGACGTTTTCTGATGGGAAAAATTCCATATTATTCTCTATGATTGGTGTTATTTTGCCTAGGTGTAAGAACCCTGTATCTAATTATATAGGTTTCCCCTTAAAGATACAATTTTTGATTGCGCTTTTGTTTTTAATTTCAATGACTTTGCTCTTGTGTAAATACACTACCCTTCCAAAAAAAGGACACATTAAAGGAATAGTTCACTCAAAAATGAAAATTCTGTTCTCATTTACTTGTTTAAAGCTGTTTGTGTTTCATCTGTTGAACACAAAAGAAGAATTTTTTTTTTTAAAAAGCTATAAACCTGTAACCATTGACATCCATGGAATTAGTTTTTCCTTGTATGGAGGTCAAGGGTTACAGGTTTTCAGCATTCATCAAAGTATCTTCTTTTGTGTTCAACAGAATAAAGAAACTCATAAAGGTTTGGAAGTAACAACTTGAGGGTGAGTAAATAGTTTTTCAGTTTTGGGGGGACTATCCTTTTAAATTGATCAAAAGTGTCAGTTCATATAAATTTAAAGATTTCAAATAAATTGTTCTTCAAAGATTTCTGGAAAAAAGGCATCTCAGTTTCCAGAAAAATATCAAGAAGCGCAGTTGTTTTCAATTTTAATATTAAAAAGAAATGTTTCAATGTTAGCACAAAAGAATCCTTTTTTTTTTTGCAGAATCAAGTGACACTGAAAATGTGCAAAATTACAGAAGCAAATAATATTTTACAATATATTTAATTAGTTAAAAATCATTAAGTAATTTTTTTCCACAATATTATTGTTTTTAATTTATATCCTTAAGATGTATATAAAAACTCAACTGTAACTGAATTGCACGCAGAATGGTAAATCTTTTATATTTTGTAATATTTTAGATTTCAGTCAAATATAAATCACAGCGCCATTCCAGAGTTAGTTTCTGTGACAAATTCCTTTAAACAACAAGTAACAAAGCACTGAATAATTTATTAAATAAACAGCAGGAGAAAAATAAAAATAAACTTTATACTGTGACCCTTTGTCAGTAATATTTTGGATTTGGGTCTTGGCAGAGTGGTTCGGTTTTAATCATTTAAACATGCTTTCTTGGATGTGATTTACTTGATGGGTCAGGATATCATGCGAAGTCAGAGAATATGCTTGTTTCTTCAAATCTGGTACAAAGCCATTTCTTTATACCAACTAGGATATAAAACAATAGCTAGATCTGAAAGCACTTTTTGTACGTGAAGGTTTTAGATACATCCTACATTTCTTGAACAAACTCAAAACTGAGACTCAGATGGACCTTGGAAGTGAATACAAATTTTATATGTTGATGATGGAGAGACTTGGCAACATTCTTATTGGCTCAGGGTTTGCTCACTGACAGGAAAACAAAGAGGTAGTACCTGAGGTCGACAAACTGTCTGAAAACCACCACAGAGGAAAGAAAGATGATGCTGGATCTGTTAAAAAAGGCAAAAAGTCTCACTCCCGAAGCCCTCAGCGATCCAGGAGAGCCAAGAGCCGTGACCGAAGCAGAAAACGATCTACGAACAGAAAGAAAACACGGAGACGGAGCGACGACTCTGATGACTCCCGCTGCAGGAGGCGAAAGGAGAACGGCTCAAATTCTGAAGACAAGAGAAAGAAGAAGACTAAAAAGAAGAGAGCCCTCAGAGACAGGAAGTCAGGATCTGATGAGGGGAGCAGTGAGAGTGAGCCAGAGGAAGGAGAAATCACAGAGTCAGATGGAGAGAATCAATCTTCTTCAGTTTCATCTTCGTCCGTATCTCCAGTCCAGAAAACACAGGACAGTCCTGAAGAAGAAATGGAGATGGAAACGCAGATGCAGGAAGGTGAGGAGGTCTTCAGCGGGAAGTGAGCGCTGGTTGTTTGTTTGCGTTAACAGGCTGTCCACAGGGTCTTAAAATGGCTTAAGTTTCAAAAACAAAATTGTAGGCCTTAAAAGTCTTAAATTCACTGAAAAAATGGTCTTGTTTGTCTCAAAGGTGCTGTATGTAAGTTTTTGACTCTTCTAATGCATAAAAATGCCTTAATATGTTTGCAGATATTTAAGAAACATACTAAGTGGACATTCATGTTTATCTGAAATACAATGCTGAAGTCAGATATTCTGCTTTGAAAATGTCTGTTTATGTGCCTAAACTCTGTCTTTGTTTTGGTCACTTTTACCCACCCGCTGCCACTTTAGCCAATTATATTTCAGCACCCCAGGGTTGCCTTGTTGGAAAACAGCATATTTCATTTATTGATTCAGAAAGGCTCTCAAAGCATTCGCCCGTGACTAAAATGTGACCTCCGATGGACGGAACCAGACTCCGAAATGAGACGCTGATTCAGAGTTGCACATGAGGTTATTAATTAGCAAATAATATAAATATTACCAGCGTAAACATTAGGCGAGTAGGTTACATTGTAACCCCGTGTCCTAACAACAAGCTACGTGACGAGATTTGCAGTGATAAGAAATTTGGCTGTTTGCACCAGACGAAACACAACAGAAATGTAAATACAGACATTCATAAGCACAGAATATGCACTCACTTACAAAATGGTAAGGTTTATGATCTAATTAATACATATTAAACCTCTTTAACATTATTAAATGTAGATGCTGAATCACTGATATGTGTTGGCTTTGAGTCACAGTTCTAAAGTTAATTTTCAAACAGTTTATTTTATTTTGAAGATCTGAGGTGAACTATCTGCTGCTGCTTTCAGTATATGGCAATATATGTCATGTAAAATGACATTCAAACTCGCATTGTTAGCATTTAACACTGAAAATAGCACATGAGGTGTATCTGAGGGGATCATTGTCAGTTTTCTGTTGTTCAGCTGCAAGAAATAGAAGCCGTTTCTAAAATATAAATTCCAGGTGTTGGTTAGAACAAAAGCTCCTGTATATGTGGAAAATATTCCTTCTATTACGTGCCGTCAGACTCCCTCCTGTTGCTTCTCAATCTGGCAACCTGGTTTGATCCCGGAATGCAATACCTAGTTCAACCACTGGATGTCAAACTTACATACTGCACCTTTTTAAATAATTTTAAACGGGTCTTGGTTTTCTTTATGTAAAGCTACCCAGTCGATCCAACACATCCAATCACCAGCAATACAAGACTTTTAGCAAGTCTCAATTTATAACTAATATTATAACAGTCTGTTTAGTACAACTAGGGTCTGCTTGTTTTGATTAGGCATGGGATGATAAACGGTTTCAAGGTTTACCGTGGTTTGGAAAAGTCACTGTTTTAAAACCACAAAAATGTTCTGTTATACTGTTCCTGCGGTGTATACGTTTTTTTAGGTGTTGGCAAAGACTTTTTTTAATTGCCGATTAAGCATGGACATTTAAAGGATAAATTATGCTTTGCTTGTCCATGACTTCACACATTACATAATCAAGTGTGTGCAGTTTGCCTTACATTTGTCACTCTCTTGACATTGAATACTGGATGCTTAAAACCCTGATATGCGCAGATCACTTATATCAGCGGGTGCTACCATTTAATCTGTTGGTCAGGTAATCAAAAAGTAGGCTACATGATGTTTAATTGGGGTGTGGGTGGATAAGCTCAATCATTGATTATACAAACTTTAACTATTTTCTCTAAAATAATAAGGTGTTTTGAGCACTTTTATCTGACAGACTGGCACAAATATGCAGACATCTCCATTCTCACAACGAGTTTCTGAGTTCTGTCATCACTCCGACCAAATTCATTCTTCCAAAGTAATCTGAGAATACTTTCAGTGCTGTCCAAGGTTATCATACCGTGAGAATCTTATACTGGCCCATGCCTAGTTTTGACACATTATTTAAAATATGTGGCTAAGAGAATTAGTCTCTTATGGGGCAGCTAAAAATATATCTTTTTCTGCTGGACTATTAAAAGAAATCCTTTGTTTAGCTCTATATAAGTCTGAAATTTCATTCTTGAAGGTCTTAAAAAGGTCTTAAAGTCTCAAGTTTCACTTGGTGAAACCTGCAGAGACTATAGACTAATTGTGCTACAACCTTGATTGTGAAAAATTTCGAGCATTTCGTAAAAGTGCGATGAAGTCAAGAATCTGATTTTTCTTAATTATCTTAAATTAATTACATAAATTTTTTCAATCCCTCTGGGATTTTGCAAGTCCAGTGTTTGTTGAGATTAAGAAAAAATATTTAAGAAAAATATTGCAAGATTTTTGGTTAATGCTTTATAATGAGGTTGTATTGGTTGTACTAACATGAACAAACATGAACAATACGTTTATTACAGTTTTTATTCATCTTCGTCAATGAAAGATTTTTTTGAATTATGATTCATAAACGCTTTAAATGTATTGTCCATTATTAGTTCATAGTAGTAGATACATTAACTGATGAAACCTTATTTTTAAGTGTGACTGATTTTTGTGCATTTTCACAGTAAAACACAAGAATTGATGCAAATAATGTCATAAGTTTTGAGAAAACCTGTCACAAAATCAGTCATGATTTTAATGCATTGTCCCTGCAAAATCCTGGATGGACTGTTTTGTGCCAAGCATTTGTGTTGTATGCATAGGTTTACCTTTTTACCTAGGTTTATTAGGTAAATTTGCCCAGTTAGATGGGGCCTTACTATTTTAACGCCAATCTCCCTATTAGGTACTGTTATGATATTGGCTAGACTGGGCCAAGGGTGAATCTAGCGCCAGAGAGAGTTGAAAATGAATAATAATAGCCTATAACAGCAAATAAGAATCAGAAAACCTGCCCAGGTGTTCAGTCATTTATATTATTTTAAGTATAATATTGCATTTTGATATTATAATGTTTTTTTACCCTGACTTAGACATTTTTCTGATCTAATTAAATCTTAATCCTTTACTTTGGTATTATTACATAAATGATTTAATTTAAGGACTAATAAAAATAGCGTTTCTTCAGGAAAATCTTATCACTTCAACACTTGACGACAGTATTGCTGTCCCATATTTGCTCAGTATCGTGCAGCCCCTAATTTACAGAATTCGTTTCTTTGTACTTAAATTAAGGCTAAAGAGAATTAACAAATCACAATCTTAATTTTATTGCATTTTACGAAAACATCAAGTTTTTTTCCTGAATTGGGGTTGAATGTGAAATGTTTATTGGGTCAAATGTGGCCTATTAAATTATTATTTGTTATTTCAGAAGCCTGGCCACCATGCGTTCGGGTAACTGTGGTTCGCTCTCCTGTTCTGCAAACCGGAATGCTCTTCATCCTAACAGCCGATACGGTTGCAACTATCGGCAGGTCGGTTTGGTTTGATGTATTCATCTTTTTATTCCGTGTTTTGAAAGACTGAGCTCACGTGTTTGTGTTTATCTATTCACAGAGAGAAAGACATGAATCATGCCATTAGAATTCCAGAGATGGGAGTCAGTAAGGTAAAACAACCTGCTACTGGAATGCATTCAGATCAGATGCATCTCAAGTCAATGAAAAAATTCATTTTAGATTGTAATCTGTATGTTTTGGGACAGCACAGTGAAGCATGAATGCTTTGTTTAGTGGTACTTTCTCATAACATGTCCCATAACGATAACACTGTCAGTAGGCAGAGAGTAGTGAGTCTTTTTACCCCCAACCACACCACACGACAACCTCAAAACATTATGTAATTCTGAGTGTGCCTCATACAGGTGAGTGGGCTTGACAAACCACCTGCAGAAAACACACTCTTTCATCTCTCTGACACTTTAACCAACACTTGCACCAATTTTTGCACATTTGCACCAAACGCTTTCTTACAATCATTCCATATGTATAAAAAAAGAGCATTTATGGAGTGTGCTTCACACAGGTGAGTGGGGTTGACAAACCACCTGTAGAAAACACGCTTTTATCTCTGACACTTGCACCAGTTTTTGCACATTTGCACTAGACACTTTATAAAAATCACTCCATATCTACATCTATATGACTATTATGTACAGATACACACATTGCGTTATCGATGCTCAAACGATATATTGTTCAACCATAGTTTCTATTCAGATGCACTTCCATACAAAAAATATATTTATTTTTCTCAAATAGAGCTATTAAAGTCTGGTGAAGTCTTACAGATATTGCAGAAAAACTAAAATATTGCAATGTCATTTTATTTTCTAATATTGTGCTACCCCATTCTGTAATTCCCCTGACGCAATTGGTGTTCAGGAACAATTTCAAATTACGATTAAGTACATTTCTGGTGACATGGTGGCTCAGCGGTTAGCACTGTCGCCTCACAGCAAGAAGGTGGCTGGTTCGAGTCCCGGCTGGGTCAGTTGCCATTTCTGTGTGGAGTTTGCATGTTCTCCCCGTGTTGGTGTGGGTTTCTTTCGGGTGCTTCGGTTTCCCCCACAGTCCAAAGACATGTGCTATAGATGAATTGGATTAACTAAATTGCCCATAGTGTATAGTGTATGTTCCCAGTACTGGGTTGTGACTGGAAGGTCATCCGCTGCACAAAACATATGCTGGATAAGTTAGCAGCTCATTCCGCTGTGGCGACCTCTGAAATAAGCCAAAGGTAAATGAACGAATGAATGAGTACATGTCTATGGAAATAAATTCATTTTCTCTAAATAAAACTGTAAGTGTTTGGATTCAGGGTTCCCACGGTCATGGAATTTTATTTTACACGTAGGAATTTATAAAGGTCTATTTCAGACATTGAGAGCCTGGGAATTTTATATTTGTTTTGTCATGGAATACATAAATATTTTTGTTTGTCATTTAAAAATTTGACTTCCCATTAGGGCTGCATGATATTGTGAAAAAACTGACATTGCAATATTTTCATTTACTTTTTTTTTATTTGTTTTGACGTTTAAGTTTTATTTGCTTTGACGTTGTGGCTTCGTCTCCTCCTTTGGTAGCAGACCTCACGTTATCACCTGCGTAGCCACTCATTTTGTGGCGGCATGTGACGACGTGAGGCGCTTCATTAGATTAGAAATACTTGTCACAGACACAGAGAAACTACTGCGAAGACTAACTTTGAACTTGTTGGATTTGCCATCGTTCTGACTCCTGGTCGTTGGTGTGTGCGTGTGATCGCCCGCCCTACGGGGGAAACAGTCATTTATCTGATTACTCGTTACTGAAAAAGTATCACTGTTAGTAACGCCGTTTATTTAAAGCACCGTTATTCCCATCACTGGATGTGACCATTGCTGACTCGCACATTGCGATATCGATGCTGAAAGGATATATTGTGCAGCCCTACTTCCTATTTATTAAAATGTATTCTTTCTGTATCGTTTTTTTATTATCATTTTGTTTCACATGTTTTCTCTGTTGTTATGATTTGGCTATTTTCCACTGCCATTTTTTTTCCTCTTGATAACCGGCAGTCAAATGCAGTCAGCAGGCTTTTAAAATACTGTCTGTGGTTGTTTTGTTTCTGCTCAGCGCTTAACCAGGCCATTCTGGATGTTGCGCAAAAAAATTACATTTCTGCAGTCTGAAATGACTGACTTTTCTCAACATTTGTGTCAATATTTACTGCATTTATTCTGTTGTTTTGCTGTGAAAATAGAATCACACATCTTGATTCATATTTATCTTGACCAAAAGCTCAAGATCAAGGTCCCATAATAGAATTTAAAAGCAAAAATAAATGAGAGGAAAAAAAGAATCACAAAATGCAGAGGACTGTTAATTTATGGATATTTTTACAGATTTGCAGGGAAATCTGCATCAACAAAAAATGCAAGCTCCTCTAAATTTTGTGCCACATTTTGTGATAATTTACAGTGGGAACCCTGAGCAATGTGTTCTCATAAAATATGAATATTTGTTTTATTCCACAAAGGTCTGATAACATACAACACAGCTTAACGTATATCTTATCTGTTCGGATTTTGATAATGCAGTAATGTGCACCTTTTATAAAGCTGCTTTGAAACAATAATTATTGTGAAAAGCGCTATACAAATAAACTTGAATTGAATTCAACATGCCCTTTGATTAAGTTTTGTTTCTGTGTTTAGTCCCATGCAGAAGTTTATTTCGACCAGGATCAGCAGTGTTATATGCTGATAGACCAGGGCAGTCAGAACGGGACTGTCCTCAACGGCAACAGAATACTACAGGTAGCACAGACACCTTTTTACACACACCTGAATATGATGGCATACAGTTAAAGTCTGTTTTATTAACACATTTCTAAACATAATAGTTTTAATAACTAATTTCTAATAACTGATTTCTTTTATCTCCTTATTTTACTAGCTATTTCTCAGGATACTAGTATTTAGCTTAAAGTGCAATTTAAATGCTTAACTAGGTTATTTGGGTAATTGGGCAAGTCATTGTATAACGATGGTTTGTTCTGTAGACAATCAAAAACAAATATTGCTTAAGGGGGCTGATAATATTGACCTTAAAATGGTTTTTAAAAAATTAAAAACTGCTTTTATTCTACCCGAAATAAAACAAATAAGACTTCCTCCAGAAGAAAACATATTATAGGAAATACTGTGAAAATGTCCTTGCTCTATTAAACATCATTTTGGAAATATTTGAAAAAGTAATTCACATGAGGGCTAATAATTTTGACTTCAACTGTATATCAAACACATTTCTGCATTCTGTCTGCAGCCCAAAGTTCGCTGTGACCCTTGTCCTCTGACCCACGGGGATGAAGTGAAGATGGGAGAAACGGTTTTGTCCTTCCACATCCACGCAGGCACGGCCACATGTGACGGCTGTGAACCAGGACAGATCATAGCACACTTGAGCCGCCATAAAAGAGACGAAAGCTCTGGTATGCACACCATGACTGCATTAACTTAACCTAATTATGCTTAATAAGCCAACGCTGCATGTGGTCATGTGAATACATTTACCTGTTTTCCGTTATTAGAGTTAGACCATAAACAAGTCTCATTGTATAAGGGGGCACCTTGGAAGTCAATTCCTTACATAAAGTTGAAGTCAAAATTATTAGCCCCCCCCTTGTATATATTTTTCCTCAATTTTTTTGTAACAGAAAGATTTCAGCACATTTCTATGCATAATAGTTGTAATAACTAATTTCTAATAACTGATTTCTTTTATCTTTGCTGATGACAGTATCATGACAGTTGATACTAGATATTTTTCAAGATACTAGTATTCAGCTAGAATAATTAAGTAGAATATTTAGGTTAATTAGACAAATCATATAGGGTTTGTTCTGTAGACGATCAAAAACAAATATCGCTTAAAGGGGCTAATAATATTCACCTTAAAATGGTTTAAAAAAAAAAACTGATTTTATTCTAGCCGAAATAAAACAAATAAGACTTTCTCCAGAAGAAAAAATATTATAGGAAATACTGTGAAAAAATTCTTGCTCTGTTAAACATCATTTGGGAAATATTTGAAAAAGAAAATATGCTTGAAAAAACATCAAAGCTGACTTCGATTTGTCATTACATTTATATGTCTGATGATTTGAAATGCTTGTTTTAATCCTCACTTGTAAATTGCTTTAGATAAAAATGTCTGCTAAAGGAAAAAATATTAATGTAAATTTCCTGCTAAAATTCAGATCCTTTTTCTGATTTGTGTTCTCGTCTCCTGCAGCACAAGTATAAATGCAGTCAAAGTGCTGCATCTTAAGAGGATAATAAGTGATCTATACATTACGACTGATATTGGTGTTAATGGTGTATTGAATATGACTGCTGACATAAACAATGAAACACCTAGAGCTAGATTAATACATTCTGAAGTCACTACCAGGAAACAGACTGGTTTATAATAAGCCTTGCAGACATGGTTTTGCATGATTTTTGTGAATTATCAGCTTATTTGTGTTCTTGTTAATGAGCTCATTGCTGATAAAAATGGCATGCTTCACTTAAAATTAACTTTGCTGTTATCAGTAGTAATCGTATCGGTATTTATTGACTAACCATTGTCAATATCGATTATTAAAAAAAAAGAAAAAAGTATTCAGTATGAAGTTTTGGTATGAAGCGCTATAGTTTTATTAAAATGTGGCTGCTGAGCGTGCGCCTTGGAAGCAATGCCAATAAGCATTATAATAATTATTAATAAGCATAATAATAAAAAAGATCAGAATAACAACACATTCGAAAATGAGTACAGTGGCTAGCAGCAGTGAGGAGATTGTAAATAAAAAAGGATGTAAGGATGTCGCCAGAGTGGCTTTTTGGTTTCTTTTCTTGTGCTCGGATTTGATTGTCATAATTTCTTTTGTTTACAGAGTTTGAGGTTTACTGTAACATTATTATTATTATTCACACCATAAAGTTTGCTTTGATTGTTCAGTATTTGCGCTTTATCATTGCACACACTTTGTAACATTTTATTCATCAGGTTTAAGAGTCTCTTTAACACTTATGTTTATTTTATTCTAAAGAGATCAGATATTTTGTTTAAATATTTTTGTTTTTGACTATTAAAACTATTTGCCTTAGTAATGTTGGTAAATTTAAATAAAGTGGTTAAAGCGATAATAACGGTATACCTAAACGGATTGTTAAAAAATATTCAATAATTATCAATACCGAATGATATGAAACATGATATGGTGATAATGTTCAAACTGCTTATTTAAAAGGAGCTGAAACAACACAATTCTTGAAGATTTGAATTGTTTTATGTTCAATCCACTTAAATTTGTAAAAAAACAAACAAGTTAACTTAATTCCTTCATCTTGTACCTCAACACATATCAGTTGTGTGAAACCCAGCATTTTTACAGTGTTCTTTTAATACACATTTCATAACTGCTACTATGAATCATTTGCAACATTCTTTTGCTGTTCATGTTTGTGTGTTTCAGGAACTGTTCTCGGCAAAGAGGACAAGGAGGCTCAGCGACAGAAAGAACTGAAGATGATGAAGGTTAAATATGGTCTTAAAGTAAGTTTCTGAGTTCTATACAAGCCCATTTCTGTGGTGAAATATATTTGTTTGTTGGTGTGTGTGTGTGTGTGTGTGTGTGTGTGTGCGGTCAGTACTGCCCTCTTTTGGTCAGGAAGTAGTTGATTGCACTGTTCCTAAATTACAACAGGTATAATATTTAACTGCTAAAACAATATATCCCAGATGCTCTTTGGGCAAGTATCATTATTATTATGCAGAGTTATTATGTGCTAATTTGTGCTAAGAAGCCATTCCCAACTAGTTTAGTATCAGTTATAGTGGTCTTTGCTAATATCTTAAGATTTATTATCTTCAGTTAGTTCAGTTTTATTTGATTATTTATTCTTATATGTTAATTTTTATTTAAATGTCAAATTTTTTATTTAATTTATTTTGTTTATTTTTTTTTCTTATTTTTAAATGTCTACATTTTTATTTATTAATTAAAAATGATTTATTAATAGTAAATATAATAATAATAATAATAATAATAATAATAATATAAAGATATTAAGAAAATACAAATTATTTATATTTATTTTATTTATTTATTTTTATTTCATTTTAATTTTAGCAAATTCCAATGAAAATTAGAAATGTTTACTTGGCAACTAGCTAAAACATATTTTAATACATTTTACTAAATTAAAAAAACATTTTACTAAATTTTTAACTTTTAATTTTTAAAAGTAAATGCTAATAACTAGTCTCCCTATATATAGCTATATAAGCAAAACAATTTACATTATACTAACAGTGACAAATATTTTATTTTCAAAATTATTCACCAGAAACAGCATCAGCATATCAAACATCATAATTTAAATTTACTCATTTGAATACTTTAAATTGTAACTGCCTTAAACACCCAATTAAACCCAAGTCAACTCCACACCACCACCAGTGTGCGGCTTCACTTGGATGATGTGATGACAGCCACAGGACAACGGTGCCAGTGCACTGACCACACACCAGCTATTGATGGAGTGGAGAGAAGGTGATAGAGCCAATTCTGTGGATGGGAATGATTGGGAGGCCATGATGGGTAAGGGCTGATGGAGGGATTTTCCCCAGGACACCAGGGTTACACCCCTACTCTTTTATGAGAAGTGCCATGAGATTTTTAAAGACCACAGTGAGTCAGGACCTCGGTTTACCATCTCATCCGAAAGACGGCACTCGCTGACAGCATTGTGTCCCCTTTACTTTACTGGGGCATTAGGACTCACACAGACCACAGGTTGTGTGCCCCCTGCTGGCCTCACTAACACCACTTCCAACAGCAACCTAGTTTTCCCATGTGGTCTCCCATCCAGGTACTGACCAGGCTCAGCCCTGCTTAGCTTCAGTGATTAACTGTTCTTGGGCTGCAGGGGATATGGCTGTGGCTCGGCTCGACACTCTTATTCGCTATCCCTGCTTTACAGAAAGTCTTTCTGTCTGTCCTTCAGAGCAGCGATTATGAAGAGCAGAAACCTCTGAAGAACAGCAAATATAAAGACAGAGCAGAAAACCGCCGTCAGACAGTCGGGAGTGAAGGAAAGTTCCAGAGAGACGATGCTCCTGCTTCTGTTCACGTGTATGTAACCCATTCGGTCAAACATTTACCATTATAAAACCGGTCTGAGGCCTTGCGTCACAATATAAAGTCTCTACAAGTTTCTTGTAATTTCTCCATGTGTCTGTCTAGTGAAATTGGAGATGAAAATAAGGGCAGACAGATGCTGGAAAAGATGGGCTGGAAACGAGGAGAAGGACTCGGCAAGGACGGAGCTGGAATGAAGGATCCGGTAATATTTACATCTGGGATTTGTTGATGCAAAGTGCATGAGATTTACACTGTTTTAGTGTGTGTGTGTGTGTGTGTGTGTGTG
>CAIGQW010052713.1:5259577-5270487 GCA_903798125.1 Danio choprae
TTATTATTATTATTATTATTATTATTATTATTATTATTATTATTATTGTGAGGTGAAATGTATTTTCGCAAATGTATGATCGTCCATGTTGCGCAGTAGTGATGCCACTGAACCGGCGGCTTTAGGACCGCGCACTTGTCCGCTCAGCCCGTGTGGGTGAAAAAGTTCAGAGAAACGTCGCCTACCTAAAACTTCAAAAAGTTCCCAGACTCGAGTCTATTCTGTCGCTGCGTTCTGGTGGAGAGAATGCTGTCAAAATGTGCTTTCCGGGAGGTTTTAACTCTAAATAGGCGGTATTTCATGTAACCGAGGCTATCTGAGGGCAGTTTGGACCGCGCGGACGGACAGAGATGAGCGCGAGCACGCAGCTGCTGTCCAACGGACCGCGAAGAGAGGTGAGATTCACTCTCATATTAAAATGATAATAATGATTGAAAACTCGCCTAGGGCTGTTTTATAAATAACCAGCTTGCTTCTTCACCGGGCCGTCGAAGGTCGTTTCATAACTGGGTGTTTACGCTTTAAAAATAGAAGTTTAACTAGATTAAGTTGGAGCAGTTTTGAAACTGTAACGTTATCTGGGAATCGTGGGACTCCGCGTTGTGTTCATTAACTTTTGTGTGTGAAAGTAGTTTATTATATCAAGTTAAATTGGTTGAATAGTTAGTTTTTTTTTCTGACCGAAAGAACTTGAGGTCCGTTAGTTGGTCTGCTCTTCATGACAGCTTCCAGTTCAGTACCGTACAGTAGATTGGGGTAAGATGTGACACTTTCATTTGTCACAACTTGAGTGTTGAAAATGAAATATGTTTGTTGTAAAGCTACATTCACATACACTGAAGCATATTTGTTGTAAAATAAAGACAATAAAATAAGACCACAGGAAATGAGAAGAAACTTGTTCATATTTTGTAAGTTATGAAATGCCTATTAAAGATGTAGCTGAAATAATACACCGTCATTTAGTGTAACAGGTGTCAGTGTAAAAATGTTAACGTACTTTGTACTTTCTAAAAGAATAAGTGATCATACAAATGTTTATTTGATATAATAATGAGGCTATAATACATCCAAATACACTGCAGCATATTTTCTTAGCTACTTAAATTACGAAAATACAATAAAACCTGACTAAGTATCTACTGTATATTGGGTCTTAAAAAAGTGAACATTATTGTTTTGTTAACAATAATGTTATCGGCATTCAGTGTAACAAGTAAAAAATATATAACTAATTCTGTTTTATCAACATTTTGTAAAGGTATAAGTGATTATACACGTTTTTACTTGAGATGTTAGTCAAATTAATACACCCAAATACATGGCAGCATATTTTATAGGCCAAAATAAAGAAAATTGAATGAGACCTGACTTGAAATGAGACTAAATTATCTATATTGGGGCCTACACATGACTTCTGCTATAAGACTGAAATGAATTAGTTATTGTAAAATACTTGAGAAATGTTTATTCTGAATCAAATTTGCCTTACATACATTATTGGAAAATCACCATCATAACGTTTGTGAAATATATAACCTGAATAAAGTAACTTTTAAATTAAACTCAATTACATGCCATGTAGAAAATAATATTATGCACAGTTATGTAGATTCAGGGGGTGACACGTCTTACCCCACTCGCTCCAGAGTGTATATCTGCCAACCAATGAACACCAATGCATTTTTATAGCACTTATATCTTGATGCCCACCTTTTGCTCTCTAAAGTGCTTATGTTTGTGTGTTTTTTGGGTCCAGTTGTTGTCTTTGATATTGTTGTTTTGTTTAGTAGGCGAGGCTTATCTTTTGGTCTAAATGTTACACTGTGTAACACCCAGGATTCCAGTTCTGTTACATTCTTCAGTAGATTAGTTGTCATCTTTCACCTGAACAGTATTGGTATTTTCCAGCAGAGGGCGCTCATGTGTGGCCTTGTGTTTTGGAAAGCAGAAGGTCAGGTCACTGCTGGACAGATAAGATCATCTGCTGGGGGCCGAGAGGAGATTTTATTTCTTTAATGAAGATGTGACCTAGTCTTTGTTTAGTACTGGATGGTTTCAATCATAACAAATACTTAGGTTGATCAAGAAGCTTCCGGCTGAGTATTTAAATTAAAACATTGTCAGCTGCAAGCCAGAAATCTTCTTAAATATTCCATTGGATTTTTTGTTGTTTACAGCGAATGTAATCAGTATTTCATTTTGTAGCGCTGTGCAATTTCAATAATAGCGGCTGATTAAAGAATACTTAATCACATTGTTATTTAATTTGATAATTATTGCGTGCTTCTGAAAGTCTCTAACACTAAAGAGGTGTAAAGGTGTAGCTCCACTTTCTGGGAACAGAAAAAAAAATGATTTAATTGTTCTTTGCAGTGCAAACTGTGAACAGTTGACAGCTTGAAGATTTCCCACTGGTTACAGTGTATAAATGTTTAACCACTGTCTGTTTTTATTGCTGCTTTTGTGTTTTTGATTTATACCATGGTGCTGAATAATTACCATGTTTATATAACATGGCATTTTGCGTGGCTTAAGTGAATAGAGGTGTATGTACAGTACCATGGTAGTTGGTCCAGAAAACATACTAATACTGTAAATTAAACAAATACAAAAAACTACAACAAATTTTCATTTAAGATTAACTTTAGTTTAAACTGAATTAATTAATCTAGTTGCATTTTGTTTAATCTAACCCTATTATAAATTATGATTATTAATTGAGTGTAATTATGTTGGTAAAAATAGAGTTATTCTTGTAATCTTATCAAGTAAAACATTGTCTTATTTAAAAAGGGTAACATTAAAGGGGATCTATTGTGTTTAAACACAGTTGTGTGGCAACAGATGGTGAATATAACCAGCTTCTTATGGTACAAATATATTAATTCTATTTTTTATAATCACATGTGATAAAAACAGTCTGCGGAAACACTTTGATTGACATTTGCTTTTTGTAAGTGTCATTAGAGGCCATAAAGCCCCGCCCATTCGTGACCATCTCTCCCTCATTAGCATATGAGGTTAGTCTTGTTTTTAAATCTGCCACTATGCTGACACACAGGCATTTGTAGCTCCGCCCTCTTTTGTAAAGAGCACAATCTCATTTGAATTTAAAGTGACAGTCATGAAAATGGCACAATTAGGATCAAAGTCTAAAAAGGGGCAGTTTCAAAGAGTTATTAAACATTATTTGTGTGGTATTTTGAGCTGAAACTTCACTACACACTCTAGGGACATCAGAGACTTATTTTACATCTTGTAGAAAACGGCATAACAGGCACCCTTTAAATGTAATTTAATTACTTGTGGTCGGTACAATGTTCAAAATGTACAAAGGTGATTTTATAGGCAATAATACCATGTTATTAGCAAGTAGAATCAAAAACAATTTATGAAATGTGCATGAAAATATTGTTGAATTATAACAGGGCTCGAAATTAACCTTTTAGCTTGGTAGCACCAGTGCTCCTAACTTCAAAAATGTAGGCGCACCAGCCATCATTTAGGCGCACCCACCAAATATTATGAGCACCGTTACTACAAGTTTTATATTAACAGATTCATTGCATTTGAAATCAATACTAATCAAAACTAACAAACACGCACTGCTTGACTTGAATGAGATGAACTGAGTTAACGAACATTGCTGTTCTCATTGGTGGTGTCTGATATTGCACAGATGATATTGACATATAACCTATTATTTACATACATCATCTTAGCAATATCAGCCTTTTCATGAGCTGCAATATTAGTTTAATCTTAGTGAATGCATGCTCTTTTGCGATGGTGAACGTGGTGCCAGTTGCGTGACTGACAGCATCGTGATGATTAAATGAATGATTAAATGCAAACTCTGTCCCATCAGCTTTACGGTGAATGGCTTTAATCATTTTCAAAGTGGACTTTAACCCACTGGAAGTCTTTTATCCACTCTTCGAAAAGTGTAAATGGTGGATTAACATTCACCACATGAACACTAATAAGATGTGCCATTATTTGTAAGTTCAGGTGGTTTCTAAAACAAAATATGTCAGTGTTATTTTCATTCCTTCGTATCCAGACCTTTACATTTTTGCAGCTCTAGCTCCCTGTCATCTGAACTTAGTGATTGACAGCTGATATTTACCAATCCATTCGTGTTCTGTTCTAGAGCAGTGGGCCAATAAGAGAGCTTGAAGGCCGGGCAAGCATTGCAGGATTTTTTATAAATATATTTTGAGGTCACATAAATAAAATTTCAGGCGCATATGCGACCAAAACGGTCACAATTTCGAGCCCTGTAACAATATCTGAAATATTTATGTAAAAAATCAACAACATACAAATTATTTAAATAAAGAATTAGTGATCATATTAAATTCATCTATTTTTAATCATTTAAATCATCTTTAAATGAGTAAAACTCAGTAGTTTGAAGGATAATTGCAAAGTACACAAATTTGAAAAATGTTGCACTGTGATCCTTAAATATGTTAGTAAAAGTTATTAATTATTAAGTCTTTTAAAATAAATGAGTATTTTACGTGTCATTAAATGATTTGTGGGGCTGCATGGTGGCACAGTGGGTAGCACGATCGCCTCACAGCAAGAAGGTCGCTGGTTCGAGCCTCGGCTGGGTCAGTTGGCATTTCTGTGTGGAGTTTGCATGTTCTCCTCGTGTTGGCGTGGGTTTCCTCCGGGTGCTCCGGTTTCCCCCACAAGTCCAAAGACATGCACTATAGGTGAATTGGGTAAGCTAAATTGTCCGTAGTGTATGTGTGTGAATGAGTGTGTGTGGATGTTTCCCAGAGATGGGTTGCAGCTGGAAGGGCATCCGCTGCGTAAAACATACGCTGGATAAGTTAGCGGTTTATTCCGCTGTGGCGACCCCAGATTAATAAAGGGACTAAGCCAAAAAGAAAATGAATGAATAAATGATTTGTGTTCTAAATATACCTCAAGATATTTGGCTATATGCATAGAAGGACATTTTAGTGGGTGTCTTCTGTACATCACAGGCCTCTGAAAAATACAGCACACATATACAACAAAAAAATGGAGAACTTTATGTATTTTTTTTCTATAAACTATTATATTATATAAAAAAAATAATGTCAAGTTTTAAATGGTTTTTGTTGGGCACTTTTTAATAACTATAGTAAAAAAAATCTGTTTGAGTATAAGTAAAAAGCGAAAGAAAAAAAACAATAATCATCTACAATCAAATCATTTGGCACATCTAATTTGGCTATGATTCTTATTGAAAAATTCAAACCATAAGCGCTTTCCCTGTGCATAAAATGTAGCGCTAGTTATGTAAATGTTTAGCCACACCACAGTGTGTTTAGTTAATCAGAATAGTGCATCTGAGATATTATTGGCATTTCCAGGATATACAATGTCAAACAGGCCTACGCGTTATGACTATTGAACAATTTGCATGTATAGAACATTTGTGGCATGACTTGCTAAATCAAATGCTGGGCCAGGAATATTTTCCCACCCATGCAAGAATCTTCTAAGTAAACTCCGGCATAATAAAAGGTCAGTGGAGTTTTATATATTCATATCTGGGCTTATCAGTCATTTACAGATGTTTGGAACATTTTACAGCTTGGACCTGTAATACGCAAACATTAGGAAAGCCAGATGTACTATCAGTGATCCTAATGTCTTGCACTGTGTACACTTTTATTCATTTGGCAGATGCTTTAAGTGACTTATTGCATTCATATTTTAGCATTTCGTGCACTCTCACTTGATTATACAAACGCTTAAACTTAACTTTGAAGACATTGTTTATGAACAGGCAAAATGTTCAAAGCATTTTTTTGATGCATCCAAGGTGAAGGTCAATGGCATGGCCTTGTTTCAGTTTATCGGAGGGTTATCAGCTGATAAACATGCACGCTTGCTTCGTGAAGAGAAGATGTAGTTCATACAGATGAATGAAACATATTTTGTGGTTTTCTCTGAATTAATTATGATGTGAAGTTCAATCTTGAAGCTCCATTTTGCTATTTTCAAGGTCCCTAATTTGGTTTTGGAGTCTCCGACAGTATAAGTTTACATTCATTCAGGGTCAAAAACACTTTAACTTTCTCAAATTATACAATTCAGCTTCGGCTGTTCTCAGCTCAGCTCTTCATTGTCTGAAATGGTTTGTTTAACATCCAGTCTTTCTAAATGCTGCCTTTCAAAAGCCTACTTTGCTTTGTGATTGATTGAAATTAATAAACATTCTGAGCTAAACCCAAAATTCTGGATGAAACAAAAACGAAAATGCTTTGTAATAATTCTATTTTGTTTTATTAAATAATATAAAGTAATATTGAGAGACATTTTAAAATTTAACCAGCCTGAATTCACGAGGAATCGTAACGTATTGTCAGAAAAGTGACTAATTCATACAAATTCATATATGGAAATGTATGATTTTTATAAGGAGGCGTGCCCCCAAACCCCACCCCTGAATTTGCCCCTTGTTGAGGGATGAGCAAATCTACGAATGTATCTACAAATCGGGCCTCACGGTGGCGCAGTGGATAGCACGTTCGCCTCACAGCAAGAAGGTCGCTGGTTCGAGCCCCGGCTGGATCAGTTGGCCTTTCTGTGTGGAGTTTGCATGTTCTCCCCGTGTTGGCATGGTTTTCCTCCGGGTTGTCCAGTTTCCCCCACAAGTCCAAAGACATGCGCTATAGGTGAATTGGGTAAGCTAAATTGTCCGTAGTGTATAAGTGTGAATGGGTGTGTATGGATGTTTCCCAGAGATGGGTTGCAGCTGGAAGGGTATCCGCTGCGTAAAACATATGCTGGATAAGTTGGCGGTTAATTCCGCTGTGGCGACCCCAGATTAATAAAGGGACTAAGCCGAAAAGAAAATGAATGAATGAATGAAAATCTACGAATTAAAATTATTAATATGAATTATACAAAATCAAATAATTACAACTTGCTGTGTGATTGCATTGATTTAACCTACCTCAGATTATACTTATGTAAAAAAACCCACACACAATCCAATAAAATAACTACATTTTATTATTTTAATAACCGGAAGAGTCAAGAGGAGTTGTTTTACCAGTGTTGCCATGACAGCACAGTAGCGTTATTGCAAGCAGCAGGAACAAGTATACTATAGAAATCAAATGTCCTGTTGACGTGTGATTTGAGCAGACTTTGCTTTTCTGGTGAGCATGTGTGATAAATGCATATGTAACAATATTTATACATGTGCAGAATATCCACAAAGCGGATTTTATTTTTTAAGCTATTTTGAGTTTGGACTGGCATGTACATGCTATTTGATGATGTGCTTCACTGCTTTTGGGCTTTGTTTGCCATGGCACCAAACCACCCTTGGTTGGACAGTCCATTGAAATGAATGGTTTCATATAGTTTCCGTGTCTGATGTGAACGCCGCATCACATTGAACAGTGACTACATCAGGAGGGAGAGTGAAATCTGTGCTGAACACTGCTGGCCAGTGTGGCACAACATAGCCTTTTTTTAGTTCATATATTTTCCTTTTGGTTGAAAATGTCATTGAACATTCGGTGCATCGATGCATTGTTTTTATTGTATTATTTCAAACCAAAGCCCCATCCATTGCAAGTGCATACAAAGAAAGGATTTGCTTTCACATGGCATCTTCTTGACATGTCGACAACAACCAAAGTCTTCCAGGCCTCAGCTACAACTAATGCGCCATGGTTCAACAGTTTAATACCAGGTGTAAAAGGGAAAAAGTGGTTTCTTATAAGAACTTTTTACTGGAAGCTTCTTCGTGGCACAATATTGATTCTTTTATTGCATTACTTTAAAAACCTCCTATTGGATGCTTTATTTTTATTTAATATATTTTATATTCATGCATTTTTCATGTTATAAATGTGATTATTTACAGTAGTGAATATCTCGTTTAAAGCAGCAAAACATGAATCCACCATTATTCCAGACTCTCTCTCTCTCTCTGTGCTTGTGTGTGTGCGTGCGTGCGTGTTAAGAGGGAGTCACTGATGACGCTCATGTGTCTTAAAGGACCATGAGTGGAAGTTTGAGACATATTCTCAGAGTCTGGTGCTTTGCGCCTGTTATTTAAGGGCTCTGACGTCGTGATGAACATACAGATGATCAGTTCCACGAGAAAATGCATCGCAGCGAGGAGCTCGAACCTTTAGTTTGTTACGCCGTCTCGAAATGAGGTGTAATTCGTCCAAAATGTGACACGGCACCAGCGCAACGGGCTCACGGTTGGACAGCCGAGGTGTCATCGATCTGACCTGATATGATCGCTGATAAATAACGCGGCGAGATGGATCTCCTCTCCGTTTCTCTTCCGTGACGCGCTGGGAAGTCAGGCGGAACTGAGCAGCGCGAGTACCGGCCCATGTACCGGGGGAACGGCAGCGTGACAGCGGCCCGGGAGCGGCAGCGGCGGTCTTGAGATCCGTTCCTCCGGGTTTTACGCAGCGAGACGCGGGGAACGATGGGCTGCGCTCCCAGCATCCACGTCTCGCAGAGCGGGGTGATCTACTGCCGCGACTCGGATGAGTCCAACTCGCCGCACCAGACCACCACCATCTCGCAGGGCACCGCGACCACCCTGCACGGCCTCTTCATCAAGACCGACGCGGCGGATACCATCCCCTCCGTGATCGCGTACCAGAGCAGGCACACACGGACCAACTCCCACCGGGAGCGGAGAGAGAACAGCGGCGGACAGATGTGCACAGAGGCCGAGACTCAGACCAGTAGCACCAGCGTCAAGGTACGAGGAGTCAATGAATGAATGGCAATATGGTGGGAATCGGCTTTTAGCACCTTTTTCCTCACACTATTTCCACCATATTGCCATTCGTTCAGTGTTTTGGACTCATCTCTGTGTGTGTGTGTGTGTGTGTGTGTGTGTGTGTGTGTGTGTGATGCGTGTTGTGAATAGTCAGCTGGATTCAGGCTGACTGCTGCCATATGCTGATTGTTGACAGCTTTTGACATTTTTTTTTTACTTTCAAATGGTTGAGTTTTAGGGCAGCACAGTGGCGCAGTGAGTAGCACAATCGCCTCACAGCAAGAAGGTCGCTGGTTCGAGCCCCGGCTGGGTCAGTTGTCGTTTCTGAGTGCTCCGGTTTCCCCCACAAGTCCAAAGACATGCAGTATAGGTGAATTGGGTAAGCTAAATTGTCCGTAGTGTATGAGTGTGAATGAGTATGTATGGTCGTTTCCCAGTGATTGGTTGCAGCTGGAAGGGTATCCGCTGCGTAAAACATATGCTGGATAAGTTGGCGGTTCATTCCGCTGTGGTGACCTCAGATTAATAAAGGGACTAAGAAAAGAAAATGAATGAATGAATGAATGGTTGAGTTTTGAAGTGAATCAGTTTTGTCCATTCAGAAACTTCAAACGAATGGTTCATCATCTGCTCTGTGGATGTGATTTTTTATTTTTTGTTTGAGGAATTATTTACTTTTTTAGGGGTAACCAAGTCATTCAATCATGTCAAATATTTTAGTTCATTACGATGAACTCTTATGGCTACTGCTACCTCATCATATATATGCAAAAAATTGTAATGGTTTGCTGATTTTTTGTCTCCAACAGCAGTCAGCCGTTTTTGAGGTTTTTAGATTGAAAATCTTTCCCCAGGCACCCATCATATTTAAATCCATATGAGTATTCAGAAATGATCAATGTACTATTTGTATACGTATTATCATAATGGTTCATGCAACCTTCAGTGGCCCTTATGTTTGCTTTGCTACGGTCACATTTATATTTATGCAGTTGGTTGACATTTCTATCTGTAGCATTGTATAATGCATTCATGGTATAATACATTTAATCAATTCATGCATTCCATGAGAATCAAACCCATGGCCTTGGCATTGCTGTAACATCATGTTGTAGGCATAGCATGCATGAAATGAATATAGGCCAAAGATGAGACGTCCTATTTCGATGTCCACATCCAATTTAATTTCAGAAAGTGATTTTAAATGCATATTAAGTATACGTAAAGTGTCTTGTGTTTGAAATTGTGGGTGAAATAAGATGTCATTGGCATGCGGTGTGACAGATGTGTTTGTCAAATGAAACTGCATGTTTATTCTAACCTGTAGAGTCAGTAATTACACTAAAGCTTAAATGATTAAACTTCTTGCTGAGAAAGCTTTTAATGTCAATAAATAAAATGTAAACATTTTGAAACAGCATAATTTGTAAACATGCATATATATAAATTTGTACAACAACAGAAAAATATCGGCAACTCGTTTAGTTTTTGTACTGTCATTTACAAGACTTATAATTGTAATTTCCAAACCTATATTGTAACAACCAAAAATGTCAATAAAGGCTACTTTGTTAAACCTATCAAGATCAAAAGGTGTCGGACGTAGATCAAGGACCTATAATGCACTTCAAAATCCTAAATAAAAGGAAAAGCCCATTAATCACAAAATACAGGACACTGTTAATCAGATTTGTTTTATAATTTAGGTTATCTTTTAAATGACAAATAATGTTGATTCTGTTATTTTATGTACTCCTTTTATGCATTTTTTGCTAACATATTGTCACTTACTATCACTAGTAGTTTTATGTAATGTGTAAATAAGTTTGCAAATGACCAAGCATGACCTGTGCATGTCTAATACTTATAATTTAGCGCATAGGTGAACTTGGTTCAAGGTTCATGTTTGTTTTTGTACATTTTTGCGAACATTTTTTATGATAGACATTTTTGTTACTGATTTGGATCACCATTTGAGGATTAAAGTCAAATCTGGGTCATGATGCAAACTTTTGCAAACCCAGTTGACAACCACTGCATGGGTTTTCAAGCATCAAAACAACAAATGTCTAGTAATGTTTGTTTGTTTGTGTGTGTGTGTGTGTGTGTGTGTGTGTGTGTGTTTGTGTGTGTG
>CAIGQW010052713.1:5280487-5291958 GCA_903798125.1 Danio choprae
TGTGTGTGTGTGTGTGTGTGTGTGTGTGTGTGTGTGCGCGCTCAGCGGACACAATATTTAAAAGGAAATTACAAGCATCACTTCATGAAGATTCTCTTTTGTTTTATATTGTTTTTCCGCAATATTCAATTTAATTCAAGTTTAATTATATAGCGCTTTTTACAATGTAGATTGTTTCAAAGCAGCTTAACATGTTCTAGTAAAGTCCAGATTTCAGAGTTTAGTTATATGCATATGCTTTGGACTGTTTGCAATGTTTCTGTATATAACATATTTTTAGGATAACAAATAGGAAAAAAATGCATACAAAAATTCTGAAATCATTGTGTAAAGACTTTTGGTTTACTGTATATGAAAAACAGGGCGACACAGTGGTGCAGTGGGTAGCGATGCCGCCTCACAGCAAGAAGGTAGCTGGTTCGAGTTCTGGCTAGGCCAGTTGGCATTTCTGTGTGGAGTTTGCATGTTCTGCCCGTGTTGGATAAGCTAAATTGGCTATAGTGCATGAGTGTGTGGGTAAATGTGAGAGTTTATGGGTGTTTCCCAGTGCTGGGATGCGGCTGGAAGGGCATCCGCTGCGTGAAACATATGCTGGATAAGTTGGTGGTTCATTCCGCTGTAGCAACCCCTGATTAATAAAGGGACTAAGCCAAAAAGAAAATGAATGTATATGAAAATGTTGTGTTTGAAACTACTAAGTAGTAATAAAAAAATGCATTAAAATAATAAATTAAAAGGTCTTTGTGTTAATTTTTTAATAATGTTATTAAATGAACATTCTATTATTATTTCTGGAAGAACATTTTAGAGAACCGTACCATGTTCCTGTTTCCTCTTAATTTTTTTTTCATATCAAAGCTTTTTTTATTATTATTATTTTGCAGAAAACATTCAGAAATAATGTTCATCTGTGATATCCTTCACTTAGGCAAGTTCTTGTTGTGTACTCGGGGCTCAATAATATGGATTGCTGCTGCAGTCAGCTAGAAGTTTGAATTATTTATCGCCCTTCCAGCAATTTTACTAATCCCTGCAGCAAAAATGTTAAATTCATTGTTTTGTGTGTGTGAATGTGAGGACAAATGACGATGACTAAGTGGTTGAGTTGTTTACTCGCTAAAAGATGCTGAAAAATGTGTCGAAAAACACTACAACTTATCACAACATTGTGTCATGACTCAATCAATTATCAATCACAGAAAGTCATCAATAAAGCGGCTTGTAAACAATGTCACGGAATGTCACAGTTTACTAAGCAAAGCCATTCAGTGACCCTAGAAAAACACTGTAAACAATTCTTGTTGTCTAAATCTTTCTCTTTTCTAGTCATCTCAACTTACATCAGTCAACCTGATAAAACATATTAAATTAAACCTGAATAACTTTGAAATATTGAATTTTTAATTTGTTGTCATGAATTTTTGTCATATCATTTTTTTACAGTAAATGACCTAAGCATACAGCTAGCATTTTTGGTTCCCAGAACATTCATTCATTTATTCATTTTCTTTTCGGCTTAGTCCCTTTATTAATCTGGGGTCGCCACAGCGGAATGAACCGCCAATTTATCCAGCATATGTTTTACGCAGCGGATGCCCTTCCAGCTGCAACCCATCACTGGGAAACATCCACACACACTCATTCACACACATACACTACGGACAATTTAGCCTACCCAATTCACTTGTACCGCATGTCTTTGGACTTGTGGGGGAAACCAGAGCACCCGAAGGAAACCCACGCCAACACGGGGAGAACATGCAAACTCCACACAGAAACGCCAACTGACCCAGCCGAGGCTCGAACCAGCGACCTTCTTGCTGTGAGGCTAACGTGCTATACACTGCGCCACCATTTCAAAATCATTTCTTTGTCATTCTTTGTTTGTTTTTGGTTTATCTGGAAATTGATTTTTTAAAAGGAAAGGAATGTTGCTTTTTAGGTTAGTATAATGTTATTCTAATGTTCTCATAACATTATTCTAACATTGTTCTAAAGTTCCCACAATGATATCATAATATCATTCCTAGAATGTTCCCTTGAACTTTTTACTCCAGCATATATCATTTACTCTGCTGTTTGTTTTATTATTAGAAGCATGGAATAGATTAGAAGATGGAAGCAAATATTATAGAACACTGGTCTCCAACCTTTTTATCACCGCGGACCGGTCAACGTTTGACAATTTTACCACGACCCGGGGGCGTGCGGTGTACGTAGATTGCTAGGCTTATCATCAGTCGTTTTCTCAGAGGATGACAAGCTGACAAAACATTGCTGCAACTCTGATACAAGTTTTTTTTAATGGAGAAAATTAAAAAGCACTGCAGTGTTTGGGTGCTCTGTGTTTGTCTGAGATACTTAGTCTACCGAAATGTGTATATTCCATACAAAGTATAAAGCTGATCAGTCAGTTTTTGTCACGTGACTCGCGGTGCGCTTGTGGCATTCTGAAAACTTGAGATGTTTTTAACTGGGTGCCGCATGCGCATCGTTCCCAATATGAGTTCAATAACGAACTTGCGCGTGGAAAAGACGCAATATTTAAATGGCTGCCGTCATTTGCGATCTACAGCAGTTGATCTTCTTGCACAGACATGCTGGATTCACCTGATTTTTTGACAAATGGGTGACGGATCCATTTTGACAAATCCATTCCTTGGCCCTTGGTCCTTCTCTGGGCCTTTTCCCCTTCGCAAAGACACTTTCCAAAGACATCTGTTTCTTACTCATTTTGCTAGCTTGTGGGTTAAATTTTGGCACTCAAATGATGGAGATGTAACCGAGACAATACAGTCAATTTTTCAAAATAAAAGATTGTTCTGACTCAGATATAAAAATAAAACAGAAATAATTCATGATTTCTTGTGCGGCCCGGTACCAATTGATCCGCGGCCCAGGGGTTGGGGACCACTGTTATAGAATACACAAGACATGTCACTCATTTAGTTTTGAATTGGCCAAAAGTGCAACAGGCTCAAGGAAAGGAAGCCCCAAATTCTAGTAAAGGTCCCAAGCTATATTTCCATCCACTTACTTTTATGCGCATTTTGGAATATAGCATTAAAATAGGGCTTAATAGAAATGCTAAGATGTGCATAAATGTTGAAAATGCGCATAAAAAAATTATGCGCACAAGAAGGAACTTTTTTTTTTATCCTATAAGAAAAAATACACATTAATTACAATGGAAACACTCACTCACTCACTTTCCTTCAGTTTAATCCCTAATTTAATAGGGGCCACCACAGCGGAATGAACCGGCAATTACTTTGGCATATGGTTTATGCGGCGGACGCACTTTTTGCGTTGACCCAATGCAAAATGTTGTTGACCTATTCACTGGTGTCATTGAGGAAAGACTTTAAAGGGATTTCTGAATGGTTATTTACCAACTCTGTACTGATGAAGGCTGCTGATAAAAGCAACACACTGCATCACACGCAGTCTTAAGATCACAGTCATACATCTGTGTGCATACATCATGAGTACTTTCCTTCAGCCAGTGTGTGTGTGTGTGTGTGTGTGTTTATTCAGCAACACTTGAAGCCAAATTTGTCCATATAAGTGAGCTAAATTTGACTAACTGTCCTTTGAAGACTTGTAGGGGTGTACAGTTGAAGTCAAAATTATTAGCTCTCCTGAATTATTAGCCCCCTCTCCTCATTATTAACTCATTAGAAATGAGTTAATAACTTATTTCTAATAACTCATTTTTTTAATCTTTGCCATGATGACAGTACACAATATTTTTACTAGATATTTTTCAAGATACTAGTGTTCAGCTTAAAGTGACATTTAAATCCTTAACTAGGTTAATTAGGCAAGTTAGGGTAATTGGGCAAATCATTGTATAAGGATGGACACAATTGAAAAAATGCTTAAGGGGGCTAATAATATTGACCTTTTTTTTTTACTTTATTTTTTTTTAACTTTATTTATTTTCACAAGAATACAAAAATGTTAGAATAAAACAGAAAATAAGCCATAATGTGCAGGAAGAGGCAAAAAGCCCAAATTATTTATGCTTTAATAATTAATAAGGCTTATTTAGAGCCTCTACCTAAATAATAATAATAAAAAGACACCAACAAAACAATTGCATTACAACAAATGCTAAATTACAGTTACAAGTGAATAATAACACACACAAATTAAATTACAAAGTCACATACACACACACAACCATAAAGTTAAATTAAGTCATACATATAATAGCATTCTTACAACATTACAGAACAACATTAAAGTGATTCCTTATGCATCTCTTAAAACCTGTCAAAGAGGAACAATTTTTTTGTTGTATGGGATTAAATCATTCCATAATTGATCTAATCGAGTATTGTGCTGTATTTGTATGAACTTTGGGAAAATTAAAACTTGAAATGAACTGACGAGTAAAACAACGAAGCTGTGAATTTATTATTTATTTTTTTAATATTGGTGTTTAACAAGACCATACATAGTAGTATACAATACAACATAGGAAAACTGACAGACTGTCTTAGTTTTCTTATTTTCCCACTATCCCCCCAAAATAAAATAAATAAAATGTGAAGCTGTGAATTTACTTTGAAATACCCTCTGAAATGATCTGGCATGTTACCTTCATTTGAATAAATCTTGTACATGAAAAGATATATATGAAAAATGTTAATATCATAGATGGAAAGATGGAGCTTCTGAAATAAAATAGTGGACAGAGTAAATGAATTTGATCGAGTCGCAATCCTCACAAAGCGCTTCTGAAGAAAAAAAAGAGTAGTAGAGTAGTAGGGAAAGAGTAGTAGGGAAAGTACTTGCCCAAACTATATTACAATATGAAAGATATCGATAAATTAAACTGTAATACAGTGTAAGAAAACATTCTGTATAACATGATGCCTAACCATCCTTAATAAACCTGTTGATTTATATATTTTTCTGCCGACATAACCTGCTTAAAATTAAGATCTTAAAATGTTTTTTAAAAAAATTAAAAACTGCTTTTATTCTAGCTGACATAAAACAAATAAGACTTTCTACAGAAGAAAAGATATTATAGCAAATACTGTGAAAAATGCCTTGCTCAGGAAATATTTGAAAAAGCAAAACAAATTCACAGGAGGGCGAATCATTTTGACTTGAACTGTAAATAGAAGGCTTATTAAATGCAAGTTTTTACTTTAATCTTTTAGATAACAACTATGAAAAATATTATGAGACCACTTGACAGTTTTTATTATGTTTCTTATTATAAATTTTGAGTAAAATTATGATTTATTTATTTTTGTTAGTATAATGGTTAAACTTCAAATGTTTAAATATAGCTTTTTAAAGAAAAATAAGTATCTTTACTTTTTTTCCTAAAAATGTTTTCCAATTTAATTAAAATTCATTTTATTCATTTTCTTTTCGGCTTAGTCCGTTTATTAATCTTGGGTTGCCACAGCGGAATGAACCGCCAACTTATCCAGCATATGTTTTACACAGCGGATGCCCTTCCAGCTGCAACCCATCACTGGGAAACATGCACACACACTCATTCACACACATACACTACGGACAGTTTAGCTTACCCATTTCACCTATACCACATGTCTTTGGACTTGTGGGGGAAACCGGAGCACCCGGAGGAAACCCACGCCAACACGGGGAGAACATGCAAACTCCACACAGAAATGCCAACTGACCCAGCCGAGGCTCGAACCAGCGACCTTCTTGCTGTAAGGCGAGAGCGCTACCCGCTCCGCCACCGTGCTCCCCAATTTAATTAAAATGTATTACACAATTGCATTACATTAACATTACATTAAATATTAATACATTGCATAACATTAATTTGTGAAATTTAAATGGGTCTCAATATTTATATGGAACATAACTTAATGAAATTATAACTTAATGCATAAATGAAAGCGTCTTCTTTAATGATTTAAATAATAGTTGTAAAAATAAAATATAGGTAAAATAATGTTTAAACACCATTAGGCTTAACAGATGTTTATGTTTTTTTGTCCTGGACTTATTAAAATATGCTAACTGATTATGCTAGATTTACTTATATTTAAAAATACTCCTTTTGGACAATTCAGTAAAAGACTATTTGTAATACAGTATTTTAATATCTAATCAAATGATTCCTATTCTAATTTTACGTGACAATTATTTTTTGTCATATAATATACTGTTGCGCTGAATTATATTTCTTCTAAATTCTTCTAAATTCGTGATGACAGTGTATATTAATTAAAATCTATGTATATTATTAAAAGGACACTTTCTAGTGAATGAGGAAAGCTTTAAAACAATATTCCAGAACTGACGAGGACAGAAGCACTATCTGGGTGATATCTTATGTAACGTGTGAGAAGTAAATCTGAATCAATAAATCCCCAGTGCCGCTTTGACTTCTGTCATCTGGGGGTTTCTAAATATAGCAGGGATCATATTTTATCGTGACCCCGTACTCTCTGAAGGAAAGCCTTTGTTCTGCATGTGGTTTTATGTCTGTGTGTGTGTAGTCCTCAATAAAAGCACATGACTGAGTCAAAACACACACAATGTGCTGGGAAGAGGAACACACCACGAGAGAGAGAGAGAGAGAGAGAGAGAGAGAGAGAGAGAGAGATGCTCAAAAATACAGCAGATGAAAGGGTTTAAGATAAGATTAGGATGACAAAAGTAACTTAATCATATTTATAGATGCAACTTTGTAATTTCATATTCGGGAAGCATCTGTCCTCTATATTCTGAGAAAAGAAAGGCTATGGTCTATGCTAATGTAAATCTGTTTTTTTTAGGGGGGGGGGTGTTGCACTGTAAATGCCATTTTATGCCATTTTATAAAATATGTCCGTGGTAACTTCTTTTTTCAGATTTAGTTCAGATAAATGAGCAATATCACACAAGTAGCAGTGCGGTATGACTGTATATTGGCCCTGGTGGAAGGCATGCGTTGGCTCGAGCCCGCAGGCCAAGTACCTTAGTGCCCCCCACCAGTGCCGATATACAGCCATATCACACTGCTACAAGTGTAATATTGCGATTATACAACAGTTCGACGGCACAATCATGTATATAAAAAAGAAAATCAAACACGGAAAGTCTCAAAAACCCTTTTGTAAGAGGAACTACTTTCTTCCGCCATTCATACACATCTGCAGCTGACATCAGAACAGCAGAAACCGTTGCTCATTCACCAACGTCACTTTAGAGCTAGTGTTTGAGTTATTCTCTTGCATAATATCTAAAGTGATGACAAAACGTGATTTTGCTCACATTTTAAGATTATAAGGATGAACGGCATGAAATACCATCAGTCTAATGAGATTTCCCAGTATTTCGCTGTTGCAATCTGGATATCACAATAATTAACCCCAAAAAAAGATTGTTTATACACTACTTTGGTATAAATACAGCACTAGAAAATACAAAAGAGAGATATCAACTTAGAATATCACTTACCTGTTTTAGAATGATTTGATCAGCTGTGGTTTGAAATTTAGGCAGAGTTTTTCTCCCCTAAGCACTTATTATGCGGTCTCTGTCACCATCTTGTGGCAGAACGTCAATCGTCTTTGCTCTGCTCAGTATGACAGGCTGATGGGCGCGAACGCTGTGAATCTCCAAAATTATAAATATTTAAAATAGGCACTGTCCTTATAAATAAACTGCATAGTTGCAATCTAAACAACTACATTCTCACCTGAAAAAGCCTCAAAAGTACATTATGTTGTCCAACAGCTGCAATATCTGTCAAATTGTAGTGAGTTTATTCATCTGCTGTCACTCGTGTGGGCAGAGTAATACACAAGGGTGAAGAGGCTGTACAAGTGCTGTTATTACAAGAATATCGCACAGCTATCAGCCAATCAGATTCATGAACCAGACAGAACTGTTGTATAATATAAAATAAGTGTTTATTTAAATTGAGAGTAGATGTTATTGTCTATGTATTTGTATATTTATGTTTCCATTATTTGTTTATTTTATGCCATACAATACACCGAAATTTTAGGCTCATCTATACTATAAGCTACGTATATTTAAAAATAAAATCATACTTTATAAATACTAATAAACAGTTAATATCTTAATAATAGGCAGGTAAAAAGCCAGTAGTTAATAGTGTGAATGGTTACTTATACTAAAGGGCCAACAAAATGAATACTTTTATTAAGTAAGGAATAATTAAATTGACCAGAAATGACAGACACAAGATTTTGATTTTAAATATTTACTGTTTATTTTAAACTTTCATTTCAACTGTTTTCAAAATATTTACATCAAAGAATCTGGAAACAAAATTATGGACAAAATTAACAATCAGTTGAACTGTTATCAACATAACCAATAATGATCATAATAAAAGTTGTTGTTATAAGAATCAATGTTTTCTCAACAAAATGATCATATTATATCTGAATGTATATGTGATCATGTTATGCTTGAATGAGTATATATATACAACAGTTCTGTCTGGTTCTTGAATCTGATTGGCTGATAGCCGTGCGATATTCTGCCAGAAACAGCACTCGACCAGCCTTTTCACCCTTCACCCTTGTATTACTCCGCCCACATACAGCAACAAGCAGAGGACACCCTACAGTTTGACAAATATTGCTGCTGTTGGACGAGAAAATGTACTTTAGAGGCTTTTGTAGTTGAGAATATAGTTGTTTAGATTGCAACTATGCAGTTTATTAATAAGCATAGTGCCTATTTATAATTTCTGAGAAACAGCGTGTTGGCGACCATTAGCCTGTTTGAGCAGAGCAAAGACGGTTGACGTTGTCATCCACAAGATGGCGACAGAGACAGAATAATAAACCCTAAGAGGAGGAATAACCCAGCATAATTGTAAACTACAGCTGATCAAATCATTATAAAACTGGTAAGTGACTTTCTAAGTCGATCTCTCTCTTTTGTATGTTGTAGTGCAGTTTTTATACCATAGTAAATGTAGTGTATTGAGTGAGATGGGACTCCTTGAGTTACTTTTTGGTTGGCCATCTGTTTCTCCTGTTTTCGCTACTGCAGACTAGTTCAGTAAACAGAAAGAAAGAAGACATACCCGCATGTGTTTAGCGTTTTTCCTTATCGCAACCAACAGCAATCTGATAGTGATTGCGCTGCTTTTTTTCGAGGTTAATTATTGTGATCTCCCGATTGCAACAGAGAAATACTGTAGACTGTAATACTAGAGATATCTCTGTAGATAGATGGCATTTTATGCATTGGTTCAGCCTTATAATCTTAAAATGTCAGCAAAATCACCTGTTTTGTCATCACTTTATACATCATGCAGGAGAATCATTTAAATACTAGCTCTAAAATGATGTTGTTGAATTAGTAACGTTTCCTGCTGTTCTGACATCAGCTGCAGATGTGAATGAATGGCGGAAGAAAGTAGTTCCTCATACAAAAGGGTTTGATTTTCTTTTTTATATACACGATTATGCCGTCGAACTGTTGTATAAACGGAATATCACACTCGTAGCAGTGCGCAATGGCTGTATATTGCCACTGGTGGGATGCTAAGGCACTCAGCCTGCAGCCTCGAGCCAACGCACGCCTCCAACCAGTGCCGATATACAGCCACATCGCACTGCTACTGCTGATCTTGCCGTAATAATATATGTTATTTTCTCTAGTGACAAAGTTTTTGCCATTTTTTTCAGCCACCTCTATATACCTGGTACCTCTAACCTAAAAAAGTGTCTGGTTATGGTACCAAACTGTGTGTAGTTTTTCTGAGCCACTATTGTCTCTGCCAGTGCCATTATCCAGCTGTGGACAAACAGAAAGATGAAACACCCATTTGAAGGTGTGTGTGTGTGTGTGTGTGTGTGTGTGTGTGTGTGTGTGTGTGTGTGTGTGTGTGTGTGTGTGTGTGTGAGATAGAAGCAGGTCTTTTATCCTGAAGAGAGATCATGAGAAGAGCTTTGAACAGCACACGATGAGAGAGAAACGTAAATGAAGCATATGGACTCACTTGAAGATAATTAAGAGACGTAAAATTCTTGGTTTGTTTATTGACAGAGCCGTCTGAAGTTTTATGATGTCTGTATCACCGATGACCATCACATCATTTAACTGCAGATTCCTTAAAAAGCAGGTCATTTGAGATTTTAAAGTGTCCTTATATTGCGTTGGAGTACCCTAGACTCTGAAAATATTGTCATTTTGTCAGAATATGCTTTTAATATTGGAATCGTTTGCAGTGATTTTTTTTATATGGTTTGGTTGTTTGTTTGAGTTTTGGACACCACTAGAAATGTCTGCTTCCTCACTATTTAAGGGTATAGTTGGGCGATTTCAGATATAGCCCCTGTCTTATTGAATGATTCATAGTTCAAACGCACTGATTCATTTACAAACAGAGCAAGTGATTGTCTTTATGAATGGATCATTGAATCGTTGACTCAAATGATTTGTTTCAGAAGCTGATTCATTCAAAAATGAAACACTAATTTCATACACTCAAAAAAAAAAGATTTTTGCTGCTTGTTTAAACAAGTAATTTAAAATGAGCTGAAACAACTCAGTTCTTCAGAGTTCTGTCCACTTAAATTTGTTAAAACAATTAAGTTAACTTAAATGGTTTGTTTTGGGACAACATGGCGGAATTGTGTGGAACCCTGTGTTTTTTCAAGTGTAGAAATTTTCTTTTTAAAAAAGTATTTATTATGTGAGTTAAATTGTATAAATTGTACAAAGTATTGTCTGTTTTATTTTTATTGTTATTTTTTTGTCCAGTAAAAATAGCTGGAGCAGAACATTTGTACATTTTAATGTAAACTGTAAAAAGTGATTACTTACTTTGATAAAAAAAAAAAAGTGGAGTAAATCCCGTCGCCTTAAAAGCAACAAGTTGACTTTACTTGTCATTGTCATTGTAATTTGGAACAGTTGAGTTGACGTAAATAAATTTTTATAATTATGCACATAGTTCATTTACTTATCAATTTTAAGTCAATGGGTTTTTAATGTTTTTTTAAGTTAAGACAACTAATCGTTTTAAAAGCAGCAAGTTTACTCATCCATCTTAAATAAAGTCAACTAATCGTTTTAAAAGCAACAGGTTTATTCACTTATCTTAAGTAAAGTCAACTAATCGCTATAAAAGCAACAGGTTTACTCACATATCTTAAGTACAGTCAACTAATTGTTTTAAAAGCAACAGGTTTACTCACATATCTTAAGTAAAGTCAACTAATCGCTATAAAAGCAACAGGTTTACTCACTTATCTTAAGTAAAGTCAACTAATCGTTTTAGAAGCAACAGGTTTACTCACTTATCTTAAATACAGTCAACTAATTGTTTTAAAAGCAACAGGTTACTTGCATATAAGTAAAGTCAACTAATCATTTTAAAAGCAACAGGTTTACTCACTTAAGTACCGTCAACTAATCGTTTTAAAAGCTACAGGTTTACTCACTTATCTTAAGTACAGTCAACTAATCGTTTTAAAAGCTAAAGGTTTACT
>CAIGQW010052713.1:5291968-5303976 GCA_903798125.1 Danio choprae
TTTAAAAGCAACAGGTTTACTCACTTATCTTAAGTAAAGTCAACTAATTGCTTTAAAAGCAACAGGTTTACTCACCTAACTTAAGTAAAGTCAACTAATCATTTTCACAGTGTAGTGTTTTGTTCCTGAATAATTAGTTAGTTTGTTTTTTTGATCAAATCATTTAAGTTAATGATTCAATAATTCATTTTTAAGTACTGGATTAGTAGTTTTGAACAAAAAGTTTGAAGGAATGATTCAGTGAATCACTCATTAAGACCGGGACCACCCTACTGGCGGTTTTAAATGTTTTTAATATTTATTTATAATAACAGCCGGGCCTCACAGTGGCGCAGTGGGTAGCACGATCGCCTCACAGCAAGAAGGTCGCTGGTTCTAACCTCGGCTGGGTCAGTTGGCATTTCTGTGCGCAGTTTGCATGTTCTCCCTGTGTTGGCGTGGGTTTCCTCCGGGTGCTCCGGTTTCCCCCACAATTCCAAAGACATGCGGTATAGGTGAATTGGGTAAGCTAAATTGTCCCTAGTGTATGTGTGTGAATGAGTGTGTGTGGATGTTTCCCAGTGATGGGTTGCAGCTGGAAGGGCATCCGCTGCGTAAAACATATGCTGGATAAGTTGGCGATTGGTGGTGACCCCAGATTAATAAAGGGACTAAGCCAAAATGGAAATGAATGAATGAATAATAGCAGCCACTCAGCAAAATATTGTTTAATTATCATCATCAAAAAATGTCCCCAAAAACATAAATAAATGTGGGGGTTTTTTTGTCAGTATCGCACACTATATGATCAGATGGAAAGTTCACTGTAAAAAATGCCAGGTTCCACACAATCGATTTGTGTTGGGACAATATGAATGAATTAAGTTAACTTATTAGTTTGTACAAATTTAAGTGGATTGACCATAAAACAGTTAAGTTTGCCAAAAGCAAATCTTCAAAATTGTGTTGTTTCAGCTCATTTTAAATAAGTAGTTTGAACAAGCAGCAAAACAATTTTTTTGAGTTTGTCAGTTAATAAAATAACCTATGACCTCACAAATATGAATGAAACATTATTAGATTTACTGGGGATTTCAGGTATAGATTTTTTGTGTTTGTGTTTGCTGTGGTTGTTTTTACAGAATAACACACATCGTCTGTAATATTTAATCTGATGGCGACTGTTCTGACAGTAAATTCTGTACGGTAGATTTAGCTAATTGTTTTGGTTATTTTTGTGGACTTAAGCTTTAGCGGAGTGTGTGCTTTTGCTTGTGTTCTTTTCCACGAAGTGAGATGAACAACGGCAGTGCCAAGAAGAGACAAATGTCAAGCATAGGGTCAGAAATAAGTGAAAAGAGGGGGGAGCATTTATGAAAACGTGGGAAATGTAGGAAATATACATTTTTTTATTTTGTTTTATTAATGTGATGCATTTTAAGACATGATCAAATAAGTTATGTGGATGCCCTTCCAGCTCCAACCCAGTAATGGGAAACACCCATACACACTCATTCTCCCACACACACACACACACTATAGCGCATGTCTTTGGACTGTGGGGGAAACTGGAGCACCCGGAGAAAACCCACACCAACACGGCGGAAACATGACCCAGCCGGGACTCGAACCAGCAACCTTCTTGCTGTAAGGCAACAGTGCTAACTTTTTTATGGTTGTTTTTGAGAAAGCAGGAGTCTTGTGTACTGTGGCTGAAAAACTGTACTGAAGTGAATAATATTAATAATAATAAAAAATGTAAAAGCATCTTTCAGCATCTCACCGGTTTGATTGGAGAGTTCTTGCATGAAAAAATCTAATCTTCCTGGATCTTCTCAAATAACATATTGAAGACAAATATGTATTTTATTTTATTTAGTGCTGGGCAAAGATTAATTGTGATTTATTGTATCCAAAATAAGAGTTTGTTTTAACAATATATGTGTGTATTATATATATTTACTATGTATATGTGATACATACACCGAAACAAAATTATACAAAACAATTTTATTACATAGGTATTTACATTTATATAGAATTTGTATCATATGAAAAAAAATTCAAGCATATGCATGCATGTGTGTTTATATATACATAATAAATATACACATGCAAATGCAAATGCACACACAAATGCACACACATATATGTCAAAACAAACTTTAATTTTAGACGCAATTAATCGCAATAAATTTTTGCCCAGCACTTTATTATATTATATTATATTATATTATTTTTTAGACACTAATATTAATAAAGGACCTTAGAAAAGAAATTAAATGATCAAATTTAATATGACATTAATGCTGTGGAGTTGGCACACTTATAAATGATTTGACGGGGTTCGTGAAGGAACACTGCATTATTATAGGAGTGTTCCTATAATTAATATATATATATATATTAATATATATATATATATTAATATTATTTTCATTCATTCATTCATTCATTCTCTCGATTTCAGAGCTCGCCACAGCGGAATGAACCGCCAACTATTTAGGCATATGTTTTACGCAGCGGATGCCCTTACAGCCGCAACCCAGTACTGGGAAACACCCATACACACTCATTCACACACACACACACACACACACACACACACACACACACACACACTCTCTCTCTCTCTCTCTCTCTCTCTCTCTCTCATACACTACGGCCAATTAAGTTCATCCAATTCACCTATAGCGCATGTCTTTGGACTGTGGGGGAAACCGGAGCACCTGGAGGAAACCCACACCAACACGGGGAGAACATGCAAACTCCACACAGAAATGCCAACTGGCCCAGTCGGGACTCAAACCAGCGACCTTCTTGCTGTGAGGTGACAGTGCTACCCACTGAGCCACCGTGTCATCATAAGTGATAAATAAACATTTGTTTGTGATTCATTAATGCAAGTCAACATCAACAGCTACCAGCATTATTTTACGTGTTCTAAAGTAAAAAAAACAACAACAAAAAAACATACAAGCAAAACAGAAAGTGAAACAATTAGTCTGTGCAAAAAAATGTTGAACATAATTTGCAACAATCATTTATTATCTTTAATCCACAGCCTGAGCAAATTGAGCACAATTCAAAATGTGTAACATTCAATAAGTAACATACCTATAATCTTTCAACATAAAAAAAAATAGAATTTATTTCCTTAATGTTTTAGTCGGGCAGCATGGTGGCTCAGTGGTTAGCACTGTCGCCTCACAGCAAGAAGGTCGCTAGTTCGAGTTCTGTGTGGAGTTTGCATGCTCTCCCTGTTCTGGTGTGGGTTTCCTCCGGGTGCTCCGGTTTCACCCACAGTCCAAAGAACGTACTGTAGGTGAATAGAAAAAACGAAATTGACCGTAGTGTGTGAATGTGAGTGTGTATGGGCGTTTCCCAGTACTGGGTTGCTGTTTGAAGGGCATCCGCTGTGTAAAACATATGCTGGAATAGTTGGCGGTTCATTCCGCTGTGGCGACCCCTGATAAATAAGGGACTAAGCTAAGGAAAATGAATGAATGAATAAATGTTTCAGTTGTTCAGTAACATCTGTGGTTTTGATTATTAATTCGATTATTTACATGTATTTCTTTTTATTTTAATTTGTTAAAATGTTAGTAATTTAGTTTTTTTGTGTGTTTGCCATTTTCTAAATATTCTTTAGTTTATTATTAAAATATGGCTGTATTTTTTTATTATTATTTTTTTACTTCACCTAACTGAAAATAAGACAAATCTTTTTTTAATTGGCAACTAGCTTTTAAATGGTATTTATTTATGTTTTTGTAAACAATTTTTTACATGTTTTTAGTTTCAATGAACAAAAATGTTTTTTATTTTGATTGGTTATAATGTTTATAATATTATTATAACAATATATTATATATAACGGCAGCACGGGGGCGCAGTGGGTAGCACAATCGCCTCACAGCAAGAAGGTCGCTGGTTCGAGCCCCGGCTGGGTCAGTTGACATTTCTGTGTGGAGTTTGCATGTTCTCCCCGTGTTCGCGTGGGTTTCCTCCGGGTGCTCCGGTTCCCCACAAGTCCAAAGACATGTGGTATAGGTGAATTGGGTAAGCTAAATTGTGTGTGAAATAAAAATGAGTGTGAATGGGTGTTTATGGATGTTTCCCAGTGATGGGTTGCAGCTGGAAGGGCATCCGCTGCGTAAAACATATGCTGGATAAGTTGGCGGTTCATTCCGCTGTGGCAACCCCAGATTAATAAAGGGACTAAGCCGAAAAGAAAATGAATGAATGAATGAATGATATATTTATAACTGGCGGCACGGTGGCTCAGTGGTTAGCACTATCGGCTTACAGCAAAAAAATCGCTGGTTCGAGCCCCGGCTGGGCCAGTTGGCGTAAATTGGCCGTAATGTATGTGTGTGAATGAGTGTGTATGGGTGTTTCCCAGTACTGGGTTGCGGCTGGAAGGGCATCCGCTGCATAAAACATGCTGGATAAGTTGGTGGTTCATTCCACTGTGGCAGCTCCTGATAAATGGGGGAGTAAGCTGAAGGAAAATGAATGAATATATTTATAACATTATTTAATTTTAGAACTTTAATAACAAATAAATCAACATTTGAATGAAATTCTGATACATTTTCAGTGTTGTGTATTGTTTTCTGTCAGCCAGGTAGCATTTTTACCTCTCAGACACACACACTAATTTTAATTCTAATGTTTATCTCTTTTTACTTGCACGCTGCAACTAAATCTAAACTTATTTACCAAAAATGAAAAGTGCATTACATATGCTGCTTTTACAGTGATTATGATCCGTTTTTAGCCATGTGTGTGAGAGTGTGTGTGTGAGAGTGTGTGAGCCTGCTGAGAGGCTTATGTACAGTGTTTAAGTGGATGACGCAGAAAGCTTTGAGCCACCTGCTCTCTGTCATTGCAACAATGTCGCCGCTCTGTTTGGACAGCGCCATAAAAACAGCCCTTAACTTTTCTTTTTTACCATGTATATTATATCCCACGGCTGCCCTTTGAAGTGTGCGAACTGTTATAAAGTGCTTTGACGAGCGGAATAAGGAAAACAACGCCTGATAACACACTCGGATTGGAGTTTGTGCTACATCTGATCTGTGATTAAATCAGAATCGATTATTTCTTCATTGGTCTGGTATGGATTTGTAAACGGTTGAAGTTGTGGACATTAAAGCAGTTGTCCAAACAGCAATGTGGGCTTAAGAACAAGGACAGGAATGTCAGAATGTTGCTCCAGGGCTCGGAGATGGTAAAACCGTGTGCTTTCGTAATTAGTTGACTCTTTTTGGTTTTTTAACCCGGTTTTGAGTAAACGTTTGTTTTGTTTTTTCCTCAATCTTTTGCAGGTGTCTGGTGCTGAGGAGCGTTTGGGGCCGATGCGACTGAGCCAGGAGCCCATACAGGTACAGCCATTTAATTTTTTTGTGTGGGAAAAAAGGAAGCAACTTTTTTTTTTCTTTTTTACCTATTTAATTTATTATTATTTTTTTGTTCATTTTAATTTGGTATCTGTCCCTCCGTTTGTTTGTTTGTTTGTTTGTTTGTTTGTTTGTTTGTTTGTTTGTTTGTTTATTTAAATGTACATGGATCATTTTCCAGTAATTTTCCACATGATAAAATGATAAAAAAAGTAATTTTTTTCTTTATAATCTTTTGATATTAGTGTTGTCATTCAGTAACATTTGTAGTTTTTTATTACTGATTACAGTTTTATTATTTTAACTGGTTGTTTTAGTCATTTTGATGTCATTTTTTTGTCATTGTTTATTGTAAAATACGGCCATATTGTTTTTAATATATAATAATAATAATAATAATGATATTTCAACATAATAAAATATAATTATTTCCTTTATAACCATTTGATAAATTAGTGTTGTTGTTCAGTAACATTTGTAGTTTTTATTAATAATGACATTTCCATCATTTTATCTTGTTTTAGTCATTTTGATGTACATTTATGTCATTTCTTTATGTTTTTTGGTTTATTGTTTAAATATGGCAGTATATATATATATATTTTACTATTTCTTTCCGGTTTTTTTTACTTTTTAATGTAAATGAGAAGCCTCTATCATGGGAAACTAGCTAATTGTTATATGCATTTAATTTCTTTTAACATAATAACAAAAAAAAACATTAAACATTTTTAAAGCTTTTTTAAAAAATGGACATTTTCAGTGTTTTTGTTTTTGTGAGATTTGTTTTAAACCTCATTATCACATTTTATGGGTTAGCCAGGGAGCACTTTTAAAACTTTATTTGATTAATTTTTGTTACCACATTTCTATTTATTATCTATCGCCTCAAGGATGATTATGTTTAATTAAAAATACAGGGGAAAATGTGTAAAATTGTGAAATGTTATAACCATTTAAAACAACTGTTTTGTAGTTTATTATATTTTTAAATGTTTTTTTTCATGTTATGCAAAGCTGAATTTTCAGTATCATGTGACAAGATCTTTCAGAAATCATTCAGATTCTCTGATTTTTACTGCTCAATTTTTTTGATTAATGTTTGAGGAAAGAAAAGGTTTTTACTGTAACTTTCACTCAATTTAATGTGTCAAAAAAGTATTGGTTTGTTACTGAGCTCATGCTTTAGAACAGTATTGGAATTACTACTTTTTCAGATCTGGTTAATGATTTCAGGCTCAGATCTGGTTAATGATTTTACCAGGTAAACAAGAGTGCATGGTTAATTAATTAGGTAATTGTTCACATTGTGTCCATGTTATTATTGTGCAAGACTCTAAACTCTGGGTTGAAATGATTACTGTGATTAGTTTTGCTGTTTGACTTTGTTTAAATGAATCCACCCACTTTTGAGCAAGTTTAAATGGACACAGTCAAGAATAAAATCTGCTGATTTATAAAGACTTGTGAACATTGAGTGAATTGAGTAATTTAATTGTGTGATTGATTCCAGCAGTTTGTTAACATACATGTTGCGGAGCCAGGCAAATGTAAATAATTCCTGCTTTTAAGCATGGTGCTGCACTTAGCGTCTAGTGTGTGACCCGTGTCATGTGACGTTATAGCAACACACATTCTGCTTGAAACTGGGCTACAGTATGTGCGTTTTATCAATCAAAAAACCTCTGACAGATGCATAAGCATACTCTCTCTCTCTCAATCTCTCCTCTCTCTACCTTTCTCTCTCTCTCTCACACACACAGATACAATCTGAGTGGCATCACTTCCATCAACGTGTTCAAATAGTCGGCAAATATTATGAAGCCCTTTTTGAATCATTACTTCAGTGTTTTTCATCGTGTTTTTTTGTTGGATTTTGCAAAGTGAATGATATGCTTGATCATGTCAGCTTATACCTTGTTAAAACAACAATTTATCATAGACAATACAGTTTATCATAGACAATAAATATTGTACAGTGGTGCAAAAAAGTGCATGCCCCTTACTGATTTAAAATTTGCATGTCATCACACTTTAATATTTCAGATCATCAAACTAATTTAAATATTAGTCAAAGATAACACAAGTAAACTCATCAGGCAGTTTTTAAATAAGGTTTTTATTATTAAGGGAAAACAATCCAAAACTACAGTACGTAGTGTAGTAACAAGTGTTTGCCCCCCACCGTTAAAACATAACCTAACTTAACACAACAGAATAACTTAACTGGTTTTATAAACCTGAGTTCAATTTCCTGATTACTGCCACACCTGTTCCCAATCAAGAAATAACTTAAATAGACCTGCCTAGCAAAGTGAAGTAGACCAAAAGATCCTCAATAGCTAGACATCATGCTGAGATCCAAAAAACAAAAGAGAACGAAAATAATTGAGATCTACCAGTCTGAAAAAGGTCATAAATCCATTTCTAAAGCTTTAGAATTGCAGCAAAACTTAGTGAAAGACATTCAAGAGCGAAGCAACAATTCATCCAAGAGGTCACAAAAGACCCCAAAACAACATCCAAAGAACAGCAGGCCTCACTTGTCTCAGTTAAGGTGGGTGTTCATGACTCCACCATAAGAAAGAGACTGGGCAAAGATAGATCGCATGGCAGAGTTCCAAGATAAAAAGTTCCAAGTTCCAGAGTTCCAAGACCACCGCTGAGCAAAAAGACTCTAAAAGCTCTTCTCAGTTTTGCCAGAAAACATCTTGATGATCCCTAAGACTTTTGGCACAATACTCTGTGGACTGACAAGGCAAAAGTTGAATATTTTGAATATTTTGTCCCATAATGTGTGGCTTAAAAGTAACATTGGATTTTAGAAAAAGAACACCATACCAACAGTAAAAGGTGGCGTTAGTAATGTGATGGTCTTGGGCTGTTTTTCTGCTTCAGGACCTGGAAGAATACTGTGATAAATGGAACCATAAAATCTCCTGTGTACCGAAATATCCTGATGTCCAGCCATCTGATAGTGACCTCAAGCTGATGCAAACTTGGGTTCTGTAGCAGGACAATGAAGTACAGCAGCAAGTTCACTTCTAAATGGCTGAAGAACAAAAACAAAAAACAAAAATTATTTCAAATCATTCTTTTGAAAAACAAAATTAAGATATTGGAGTGGCCTAGTCAAAGTCCTGACCTGAATCCAATTGAGATGCTGTCGCATGACCTTAAAAAGTTAATGCTTGAAAACCCTCTTGTGTGACTGAATTACAACAATTCATCAAAGATAAGTGGGCCAAAATTCCCCCACAGCGCTGTAACAGACTCATTTCAAGCTATTGAAAGCACTTGATTGTAGTTGTTGCTGCTAAGGGTGGCCCAATCAGTTATTAGGTTTAGAAATGGCTTTATGACCTTTTCCAGACTGGTTGATCCCAACTATTGTCTTTCTCATTTCTTTTGGTCTACTTCCCTTTGTCAGGCAGGTCTATTTAAGTTATTTCTTGATTGTCTGAAACCTACAATAAATATTATTTGTTTGAAAGCACGGATAAATTGAGATTTAGGACAAGTGCTGCACAATTGCTGATTTAGGACAAGTTTCTGTCCTTCAGCGCACACCGTCATATTTGCATTTTAGCAGTTGATGACGTGTGCTCTGAATATTCTAATCACACCGATGTGATTGTACGTTTCAGGAACCAGCCAAGACTGATCACACCGTTGTGATCATACGTGTGAAAGGGTTAATAATAAAAACCCTCATTTCAAAACTGCATGATGTGTTTACATCATGATGTGATCTTTGACTAATATTTAAGTTTGTTTGATGATCTGAAAAACTAAGGTGTGGCAAACATGCAAAAAAAAGAAAAAAAGAAACCTGTAACAGGGCAAATACTTTTTCACACCACTGAAGTCATGCATTATAATCTCTCATGATCTCTGCAGTTTTCCATTGTGTGATGTCACTGTGACGTCATTTGCAGGTCTGTTTGAAGTGAGCAGGCTTTACAGTGACATCATTAGTGTCATTGTCCTGCTTCCTCCAGTAAGTCAAGTGAGCAAGGGCACCTAAAGACCTCTTAACATGAAGTCATGGCCCCGGGGATAATCTTAAGGATTGACACACAGATTATCCTGTGTTTGCACGCGTGTAAGTGTGTGTGCATTTGCGTGAGTGCATGTGTATATCTGTGTTGTATTAGTGGGAATTATTGTTAACTAAAAGTGGAATTGTGTAAGAGAAAATGTTAATCTAATGACTGACTTCTTGTCATCCACATTGAGGCTATTTATGTAATCTCTTACTCTCTGTAAATTAGATTTGGCTGATTACATTGAGGAAATCAATGAAGATTGATTTTTACAAATGAATCAACTGTTTTTAGGGTTTCTTGAAGCTTAATTGAATTTTTAAAAAAATATACTGATAAACACACCTTTCGAATTCCAGTGTTAATGGCTTGATATACTAAAACAGTAAAATAATAATAATAATAATTTCTTTTTATTACATATTTAATCTTATTAATTTTGGAACATACTGTAATAATATGCTGAAACAACTTACTTATTTTGTTGCTAACTTAAGTTATTGTTGTTGTTGTTGTTGTTGTTGTTGTTGTTGTTGTTTGTTTATTAATTTTGTATTTAATTTCATACATTTTTTCTGGGCAAGTGCGAATCTGAAATGTCTTAATAGTAAACCTGGACCAGTAGTAAAAGCGCTTAACACTTTTTTTTATTTAGACTATATATTTCATTTAAAGTATCATATCGAAGTATCGTAATTCCGGTATCATGAAAAAACATAACATGTAATGCAGACGTGGAGGAGGTGCATTTTCTACACTGTTTTTTGGTCTTCTGCACCCTTCACCAGTTTGAAGGCATACACAGAGATTACGCCATAAGAGTGAAACCCAGATAAAATAATGTATTGCAGCTTATTTTATGACCTGGTGACGAGGGTATTTTAGTAAACGAAAACTTAAATTTGAAAGATTCATTTTTGTTAACTGAAATCAAATAAAAAATTCACAATAAATGAAAATATCACTGAAATATCACTGTCACTGAATTGATGAGCACTCATTTTGTGGCTGTTTAGAGAAATACCTGTAGATGGCGCTTTTACAGATAAATAAATAGAAATGTGTTTACAAAATAAAAACTAAACTAGCACTAACAAAAACATTACTCAAACAAACTAAAAATAAACTGAAATGAACAGGAAATTCTATAATAATATCAAAATTAAAAACAAATATAACCCTCCCGTTGACTTATTTAGTCAAAAATGAACCTAAACAATGTTTTTTTTGTTTGGTGAGTTTTACTAAAATGTCCCAACATTATAATTGTTTTTTCAATTTTCATATTTACATGAAGGCTGTACACATTTACGGTACAACTGTTGTCCTTTGGGTCAATTACTTTCAAACCATTTTTACACCACAAAAACTAAATGAAGGCTTTGTAGTGGCCTAGTTAAAGTCCTGAACTGAATCCAATTGAGATGCTGTGACATGACACAGACACAGAGAGGAGTTCAATTCAATTCAATTCATCTTTATTTCTATAGTGCTTTTGTAGATTGTGTCAAAGCAGCTTAACATAGGAGATTATAGTAAATTGAAACAGTGTCCGTCCAGTTTTCAGACTTTAAGTTCAGTTTAGTTCAGTTCAGGGGGTTAAATTTTTACTGCTGAAAGTCCAAACACGACATGAGCAGCTCCACAAGTCCCGAACCATGCAAGCCAGTGGCGAGGAACGAACTTCACCAATTGACAAAAGTGAAGGAAAAAAAACCTCGATAGAAACCAGGCATGGGCATGACCATTTCTCCTCTGGCCAAACTTCTTGTGCAGAGCTGCAGTCTAAGCGCCAGAGGCTGGAGAAAGCTGGACGTCCATTGTGGAGAAGCTGCAGGTGGGAGAGATCACGGGCTGGTGTACAGGCTGGCCCTTCAGGATCAATTCGAAGACTCATCTGTCAGTGGGGTCTTACAGGAATCAGTCTCATGCTCTCCACTTCTCCATGACCGCCACAGCAGCTGCTTAGGATACGGCCTGGTCCAGAATTATGGAAACCTTGGGAATAATAAAAACAGACTAACATAAGCGCAGATGCCGTTCAAATTATAATGTCTTTTGGGAAGTGGTCCAGGCTCCGGTTGCCCTAAATAATGCAGACTAACAATCTTTTAGAGGATTTCATTTCAAAAGCATTTGTGTTTTATGTGTATGCTAATGCAAAGAGATGTGTCTTTAATCTAGTTTTAAACTGACAGAATTTAAAAATTTATATGATATTTAATAGGGAGCCAATGCAATGAAGAAAGAACTGGAGTAATATGATCATATTTCTTTGTTCTAGAAAGCACTCTAGCAGCTGCATTTTGAACTAGCAGAAGTTTGTTAATTAAGCCAACAGGACAACCGCTTAGTAATGCATTACAATAGTCTAACCAATAGGTCATGAAAGCATGAATAAGCTTTTCCGCATCAGACATTGATAGCACATGTCGAAGTTTGGCAACATTTTTAAGAATTTTACAGATGCTTGAAATCTGGCCTTCAAATGACGGGTTGCTATCAAAAATCACCCCCAAATTTTTGACTGAAGATGAGGACTGAACTAAGAATCCATCAAGGGTTAGACAGTGTTCTA
>CAIGQW010052715.1:0-19153 GCA_903798125.1 Danio choprae
TATAACCTATAGGTTATAACAAGACTTTCATGATTTCATGTGTTTGTATTTGAAAAAACAAATATTGAACACTTTTTCTTTCTCATTATTTCGATGGTTCTAGATGGACCATAGTAAAGCTCAAAGTGTTTTCTTTCCAATACCTAATTTTTGTTTGTAGCTCACTGGGGTCAAGAACTGTTATTATTTTAAGTTAGGTAGGTGCAAATGCCCATAAGTTGGTGCTGACTAACAGGTTAAATAAAGTTTTTATTATGGTATACTGGAGCACAATTTCTATTTATGAGACACACAGAATTAAGGCTGCGTTTACACTAGTGCGCTCTCAAAATGGTGTTTTAGAATGAAAATGGTCCTTATACACACTGGCATTTTTACTGAATTTCTACACTATATATTTTTACTCAATGTCTACACTATAGAGCCTAAAACACGATACATGACCATTCACGCTCACTAGGCATGTGCCTATTTTTCCAGCATTCGTACCTGCAGTCTACTGGTTGTGCAATGATCATATAAGAGGGGACTGATGAATGAGGGAACGACATACAATAATCCAGAAGACCAATCAGAGAGTGATTGCCACGTCTCTGTTTTCAAAAGTGTACGTTTCAGTCCTATACCTAAACAGAGCACTAGCATTTCTAAACTAAAATAGGGTCTTTAGCATTTTCAAAACACAAAAGATGCCAGAGTACTGTGGATGCCAGGTGTAACCGTAACAAAATCGATGCATTTTAAAATGAAAATGCACTACAATAAATGGTTCCTTTGAATCAGAATCAAAAAACAGGCAAAGCATAAATTATTATTATAATTACACAAAACAAAGAAATACAAAAAAAGCTAAATGCTAAAGCTAAAATGAAAGCAAAACAAAACAGAACTGAATAAACAAAACAGGTGTGAACAAAATGTTCTAACACAAGGAAAAGCTTCCTTGTTCATCTGAACTGCACAAAATATTGCTGCAAATCTAATGTAAAGCACTGATAGAAAAAAAAGAGCCGTTTGTTCCCTAGGAATCCCCAGAATCTACTCAAAACACTAATTATGATAATTGATCAGTTTTGCTTAATAAAACATGTAGGACAAAAACATATTTCATAACTACGCCATACTTTTTAACAGCCACAACAGAAAAGCATTTTGGCATGTTATTCGGCAATGCTGCTGATGATCAATTATGTTTTAATGAGAAACCTCTTTAAATTAGTGTTTACGATGTACTGTTCGCAACAGAGGGAACTAAGGAGCAGAGTGAGGCACAGGCCAAGCATAAATTACTATTATTACACGACTGAACAGGGAGAGCATGCTAACAGTGGGACTATAATGTCATGTGGGTGATTAATGAAGCATGACCTACAACAACTAATTTGCCTATTAGCTTAACTATTAGCATGCTGGGACAATCAGCCCACACGAATATGCTTTAACATTTGACTGAATGTAACAATAACACTATTAGATAACAATAATACTTCTAAAAATTACTCATTATTTGGATAAACCGTTATTCTGCCCGTGCAATTTATTGAGCCAGAAATTGATATCCTTAAAGGGACAGTTCATCTTCTGTCATCGTTTACCCATCCTTCACTTGTTCCAAACATTTATTGGTTTCTATTTTCTGTTGAACAGAAAAGAAGATATTTTGAAGAAAGCTAGAAACCTGTAACCATTGACTTCCATAGTATTTGTTTGTCCTATTATGGTAGTCAATGGTTAAAGGTTTTCAGCTGTAAGCTATGCTAATGAAGGACTACTGGGACATTCCAAACACGGGATGGGTCCTCCTGGCATGGCAGAGTTCCTAACAGCTCCAATTCACACCTCTGCCATTTGCTTACAGTATCCATGTGCTTTTCGCCATACACAACTTATCTGTTCGTGATGTTCCTTCATATAACTTTCATGTTTGGTGTTTGGTGTCATTTGACAGTTTATGACTTCAGCATTGTAGTGAACATTGATGTATTTCAACGTACAATCTATTTACTATTGTTAGTCATGACCTTAGGAGAATACTGGTAATCTACTTGTGGTAATCTACTTCTCCCCCACTTTATCTCCTCAACTTTGCTTTCATGTTCAGCTGGTTTTCAGCAGGCTACACTATTGCATAGCCTCATATGCTAACAAAAGTGGTTTCACTGACTTGCTCAGCAGTGCATATGTTACAGCTAAATTTCTCTATACAGTATGTTAGTTTGTTTCAGTCTGTATATTTAAACATGTAACTTAATAAACTACGTTGCCTGCTTTAAGGCGTTGAGACTCTTTTTCTTTATCAATGTTGATATCAACTTTAATGAAGTCAGATTAATTACAATGGAGTCAGACAAATAATGGATTTAAACACACCATTCTTCAACTGCTTTCTGTTTTCGATTATTGGTTCAGAATAGCAGCGAAAGCTTCAAGCCTTACACAGATTTCTTCAAAAATCTTCCTTTGTGTTCAACAGAAGAAATAAATTCATAAAGAATGAATAAAGTCATCATTACTCACTATTACTCATAATATTGTCATCATATCATCAATAAAGAATGAATAAAGTCATCATTACTCACTATTACTCCTATTATTATCATCATATAGTCATCATTACTCATATTTTGAAGAATGTTGGACCAGTAGCCACTCATCGATCATGATTTTCGAAAGCATTACATCGCTTTGTAAACGTTTATTATTACCATTTGTTGAGGCTCCCCATACAGTTTGATATGGCACTTGGACCCGGAAGCCGCTTTGCATGATGTCACACTTAACAAGCGGATTCTACTATGGATGTCAATGTGTGTCTACTGGTTTCCAACATTCTTCAAAACAACAAAACCATTTTTTAAAACCACTCTATGGTGAGCACGTTTTCATTTTTGGGTGGCATATTTATACTCTGCAAATTAAATTGAACTGGCATTAAAACAAAAGTGCAGCTTTATTATATGCATCACAAAGTCAAAGCAGGTTACTTTTTAGTTCTTACTATCGTGAATGTCAAAAACTCTGACTGGCTGTTTAAACAGAGGTGACAGGAAACAACGTAAGAAGAAGCATATAAATGCCACATCTGGACATCAGCCAAGAGTCAGATCTGTGCTGCTAGCAGCGCTTGCTCTCCTGTTTACCTATGCATTGTGCTTTTATTCTACCAACAAACACACAGGCTTCTCAACAAACACGCCGAAAAACTAATGACACACTGAGCGACTAATAAAAATCCTCCTTTCGTTCCGACTGCCTCCGAGGCCTGCAGCCAGACTCTAAATTGCACTGTGACAATCTGAATTGTCTTGAGAAGATAAAAATGAATTTGAATTAAATGTTACACAAGGGCTCCAAAATGAGCCGTAACACTTCATTCAACATCAAACGCAAAAACGTCTACAGCGTCTGACACATCCTGAAGATGTCATGACACGTCTTGCTGAAGGCATGGTAGTGAAAAGAAACACTTAATTTGTCACTGCGTTAGTCTTGTATTTAAGTCTGGTGTTTTTGTATGCATTGCTGTTCATTGCTGGGTTTTATGTTGAATTCAGTAACCCTTGTTATTAGCGACATCGGTGGCCGTTGAGTGAACTGCAGCTAGTAACATATTGTGCGTGATTAATCCCTCAATATACGTATGGAAAATATATTTTTGTTCTTTTTGATTAGAAGTAAAAAGTAGTTATAAAATACCGTAATAAATACACTTGCTTTGTTAGCAATTCGAAATGCTACCTTGAAAAATAGGAATATTTGATATCATTTTCGATACCATGAGGAACAAATTCCACAACATTAAGAGTAAAACAATAAAAAAATAAACTAAACCATACAATATTTTGCTTTTTTACATTTTTAAATTTGCATTATTCAAATTTTTAACCAGGTTTGTCAGCAGTCCTTAAGTCAATAAATTACTAGTAAAAACAAAATTAGTGCAATCTTATCTTATTTTCTGATTAAAACAAAAGTGTCATCGTCATATTCATTCATTCTCCTTCAGCTTAGTCCCTTTATTCATCAGGGGTCACCACAGCGGAATGAACCGCCAACTTATCCAGCAAATGTTTTACACAGCAGATGCCCTTCCAGCTGCAACCCAGTACTGGGAAACTCAGTCACACTCATACACTACGGCCAATTTAGTTTATTCAATTCACCTATAGCGCATGTGTTTGGACTGTGGGGGAAACCGGAGCACTCAGAGGAAATCCACGCCAACACGGGGAGAACATCACACCGAAATGCCAACTGACCCAGCCGGGATTTGAACCAGCGACCTTTTTGCTGAGGCCACAGTGCTAACCACATCATCATGTTATTAATTAATACTATTTAATGGACCTAAATAAAGCTAACATGGGCGTTTGTATTTTTTATACTGATATTAACAAAAATGTCAAAATTCTTTAGTAAATCTATTGCATATTACTCGTTAGTGGTTTCCATGTATATGATAAGCATATTTTCCATAGTTTTGACAACATTATTAGTGACACTGGGGGTTGCTGAGTGAAATGCAGCTAGTAACACATTACAGATGATTTAATGCATTAATATACTTATGTCGAAGTTATTTTTGTTTTTTGATTAGAAGTAAAAAGTAGTTAAAAAACATTAAAGAGCCCCTATTATGGGTTTTTGAAAATGACCTTCCATGCAGTGTGTAACAGCTCTAAGTGAAGTGAAATATCCAGCTAAGGCTTAAATTTAAAAGTGCACCGTGTTTAAAACTATTGATTCATCTATAAAAGAGTCAACTTTAGCCATGCCGGCGTGACATCGATACAGAACTCAAGCCCCGCCCATTTGTTGCACGCGCAGACCTGGGAAAATTGAAACTCCTCTGCCCCGCCCACAAACACTGTAGGAAATAAACGAGGAAGACAAACACTGTAGCAGATCCCAGTTAAATCATGTCGCGAAGATGCTGTGAAGTGTGAGGGATAGTTAGTTTTATTTTCCCCTTCCCAAACATGAGGCGGTGAAGAGTCAGTGTTTGAAGTTTATTTTTGCAAAAATACCTCAGCATTATAGCCCCAGCCTTGTGCTGTGTTCCTGTCATTTTTCTGACGAGTGCTTCAACAATCTACATGCCTACAATGGTGGATTCATCGGCCGTTTGTTAAAGAAAGGATCAAAAACGGCTATTGATGTATGGGACTTTGTCAGAGCTTGACACGAATTTTACAGTACACAGTTCATGGATCAGTTTCTTCCTCCATTTCACAAGTGTAAGTAAGTGCGATTAAAATGGTTGCTTCCTTGTTTATACTCTAGCTTGCAAATTATGTATTTAATTGTTTTTTGTTACTTATAACCGCTTGTACTGTATCTGGTTAACTCTTTGTATTCTCATTTCGCGACTAAAGCCACGCTGAAAACATGACGCATGCCGCTTTGTTTATGGATTTAAATGCATTTGTGAGCTCGCAATCCTCTGTCGTTTAACGTTGCTATGGCCACCGTCAGCCGTTCCTACACAGGTGCGGCAGTCAAGTGTCAAAATAGTTCAGCTTTTGCCACTGTGTGGAGTAATACTGAATGTGTGTCACTGTTTTTACTTATGGTTAAGAATAGAGCAATATGCTGGTGTTAAACTGCATTGCTTTAATGCACTTCTGCATTGGGCTCACACATACACTCTGCACTCTGACTACTTGTTGATAAGCCGTGCTGAACGCAGCTGACCAACCACAACAGACTGGGTCATCGGACCAATCAGCGCAGATTAGCATCACGCTAAGGAGGGGCTTGAGAACAAATGAATCGCTGAACGAATCATATGGGAGTCGTTGGGATAATTAGGTAAAAATAAATGCATATTATAAGACAATGAAACTGTTTTTTGACCTTGCATGTATATCAGCATGTTGTTGGAGACCCCCAAAACCAAAATATGGCTTTTTTAATGCATAATAGGGGCTCTTTATTAAGCCTTAATAAAATACCTTAATAAATACATTTGCATTGTTATTAATGACATTGGTGGCCATTGAGTGAACTGCAGCTAGTAACATATTGTAAGTGATTTAATGCCTCAATATATTTAGTGAAGTAATTTTTTGTTCTTTTTAATTAGAAGTAAAAATTTGTTATGAAATACCTTAATAATTACATTTGCAGCAATATACGGGTAAACCGGAGCACCCGGAAGAAACCCACGTGAACACTGGGAGAACATGCAAACTCCACACAGAAATGCCAACTGACCCAGCCAGGGCTCAAACCAGCGACCTTCTTGCTGTGAGGCGATTGTGCTACCCACTGCGCCACCGTGCTGCCCTTACACAGTCCAATATTTCACTAACATTATAATTAAGACTATGCATTTAATATACAACCCAGCATTTTTTTAAAGTGTAGCAAACTGCAAGTGTCCCAAAATCCTTCAAAATAACAAAACCTGAGCTCTGATTCAGTGTAATTACAGTGATATGTACACCCGGAGCGTGCGTTCAACTACTCCCATTGTTAAACATTCACTCAAGAATTTCCCATCTATCTCTAAACCCAATTAATTTCCTCGCACAAAAGCCATTTTCTCAGTAAGGGAAGCACCAGCGTGCCTGACATACAATGAGCAAAGCGCTGCCTGGTTTGACGTTCAGCCTGCTCTGTCAATCTCCAAACTTTAGTCTGTTTATCTAATTATAAAAGAGGATGAGCAAACGGCAAGCCAAAAGCCACAACAGCAGACACAAGAGAAGCCAGGCGAGCTCTTGCAGGCAGACAGAGGCAGATTGTTTTGCTGGTTGTGCGTTGACTGAGAGACTGATAAGCAGAGAGCGGCAGAGTGGTTTGTTTGAAGCCTCACACAAACAGAGTTCAGAGAGAGAATATATAAGGCCTTGTGAAGTTTTTTTTTTTTATTTCCCCACTCTCCTCTCCTGTATCCCCCTCTTAAGCGACAAACAAACACGTCTAGTTGACCGGAATAACTCTACAATAACATGGAGAACTAAATATTTCACATATGTGATGCCAAGGCTCTTTGTATGATTAAAGAGGTTTGGAAATGAAATTCCAGCATACTATGCAGTATATCCCGCCTGTTACTTGAAACAAAGCACATTATTGGTGTGTTATGCTGCTGTTTGAGCATGAAAAAAATCTGCAAAGTTAGAAAACACAATGTGCACTATAAATGAATTTAATTAGTAAGTTAGTTTAGCAGTTTTTTTTTTTAGGTATTGTTGATTGGTTGATGGCGGCACGGTGGCTCAGTGGTTAGTACTGTCGCCTCACAGCAAGAAGGTCGCTGGTTCGAGTCCCGGCTGGGCCAGTTGTCATTTCTGTGTGAAGTTTTACATGTTCTCTCTGTGTTTGTGTGGGGTTTCTCTCTGAGTGCTCCGGTTTCCCCCACAATCAAAGACATGCGTTCTAGGTGAATTGGATTAATTAAACTGGCCTTAGTGTATATGTGTGTGTGTGTGTGTGTGTGTGTGTGTGTGTGTGCGTGTGCGTGTGTGTGAGTGTATAAGTGTTTCCCAGTGCTGGGTTGCGGCTGGAAGGGCATCCGCTGCGTAAAACTTATGCCGGAATAGTTGGCGGTTCATTCTGCTGTGGCAAACACTAATAAATAAGACACTAAGTCGAAGGAAAATAAATAAATGAATGAATGAATGAATGATTGTTGAGTGTTTGTAGGAAAGTGTCTGGTGCATATAGAGAGGAAGAGGAAACTTACTATAACATATTTAAGCAAGGAGCAATTATCAATTGTTGACTTTGCAAAAAAGTTGGTGGCATTGTTCCAAAACTGCTCATGTACCCTCCAGTCATAGTTGGTATAACATACCATATTTGGTGTGAATACACAAAAGCATTGCAGAGATTTGGAAGGATCTTATTCAAATTCATTGGTATGATTGAGCAGAATTGTTTGGTCTAAAACTTTTGCTGTTTTTTTCTACCAGCATTGTCTGAAGATGAATTGACTCAATGACGGCGAAAATCAATTGTTTTGGAAGAGGACTGGATAGTAGATTCATTTTGTTTTTGTTATTTAAGTGCAAATATTATTAGCATAAGCATGAGTGCACATTTAGGCTGTTGGTCAGGCTAGAGAGTTTGAGTTAGAGTCTCTAAATGTGCTACAGTGTGATTAATGTCGAAACTGTCCTCTGTCTGTGTGCCAAATTTCAGAACTTTGCTGTAAGCAGTTCTATGGGCTGCAATACACTCAGTAGGGGAAGAGTTGAAAACCCCATTAATCACAATAAGCATTCAAATTATAAAATAATTCAATTACTAAGAAAATGCAACTCGGGGCCTTTTGTGCCAAATTCAATGGCCCATCTTACCTCAAAGGTCCAACTATAATATTTACTCAATACTTTTCACCCAAAAAATGTGTCCAAAAATCTCTAAATACCAAACAGGCATAAAAAAGACTTTAACAAAATACAATGTTACATAAATCACTAATTTTCACAGACACAACACAAAGGATCAATCTCACAAATGTCAATATTCAGATTAAATGAAAAATAAAGATTGCATAGCCAATTTAGCTTAAAACGCAGATACACTGTGGTGTACTGTAACAATTTAACAAGAACAATTAAGGCCAAACTTAATTCAATTAAAATGTTTCACAAATTGACTGAGAAATGACAATATACAAATAAATCAGTACTAAGCCATAAAATTAAGCAAAAAACTCATAATGTATCAAGTAACTTAACAAAAATAATCAACATACAGTGCAAACATATCAAACAGTAACTTTGTAAGGGTTTAAATAAAACCATATTCTTTAAACAAACCTTCTCACCCTTCATTATTTTTTAAAGCCTCTGTATAGGTGGTGAACTCCTTTTTAAAGACAATTGAGGTGCTATTTTCAAAATTTAACATTTATGAATGAAAAAATTAAGCAAATTAAGTAAACAATTTGCAGTAAAGTCATCATCCAAATTTCACAATGTCCCATCATTTAGACGGAAGCATCCACAGTTTATCCAGTTACCCATATCAGAACAGAAAGGTTTAACCAAATGACAATGAAGAAATAGATGTTTCAATATCACTATTGCAGCTGTGGACATCTAGACAAGCCTGTGTTTGATGCATGTTGTGTCATCTGTCTTACAGGTTTTCCCCCCACCTGACCTCTTCCTTCAAGTGGACTTGGAAAGGTCTGTTTTACGGACATAGAGACAAACGGGGGTGGAGATGGTCATGTCAAGCACACAGAGAAGCTGAAAGGTGACCCCCTCCCTAAGGGGGAGAGATAAACAGCAGGGCTCTGTTAAGAAGCTGACGCAAATGTCACCGTCTCTTCTACAAAGTACTGCCCTCTCTCTTTCGTTCAAATGCACAAATGCGATGATACACAACAGGATCTGTAGCTCTAAGATGGCTAACAATACATCAACAAAAGACAACATTTTTGACATGCTGCCTGCCGCCTACTGAAAAACACTGCTTCACATGCACATGACATGCAGTTCTGTGATTAGCATTGGACAGAAACGACACGTTGAGAAAGTACAGGAAATACACGACAGCTGCTTCTGTTTGATCAGTAGTTACATGCGGTGACGCAACTATTGACCCTCTCATCTTACATAATGGGTATTAATCTGCGCTTAGACTTGAGTCTGAAAAATCAGTGCAGGTGTTGACCTGCTGAGTATTTAAAATCCACATGAACCAGAAGCTGCAACCATTTTTTTTGTTTCATGTTGTGATGCAGTTCCTAAAGAAACAATATTAAATGAGAAAACAGTGGGCGTGGCTTGTTTTTTCTACTGGGAGCTGATTGGATGTAGTAAAGTTGGCATTTCATTCAGAAAGATCAGGAAAATGGTTTTAAAAGAGCTATTATAACCTAACAGACACGTCCTTCTCACCATTTCTGTTTGTTGTCAAAACTGACAGTTGGAGGGGCGTGGCTAAGTATGTTAACCCCGCCCAATACCTAAAACATTCATAATGTGAGAATTTGACAGAAAAAAAAAACAGGAAGTGCATTTTAAGATTAGAAGAGCAAACAAATTTTTTTCTAAATGACATGCACAGATGAATTGTTCGCCACAAAACTAGCATTGTGAGCTAACAAAATCATATGGTTATTTTTGAATTCATTTGTACTTTAAAGCTGGTTTCACAATGTTTTTTTCTTTCTTTTTGAAACGGCTCTTCGTCCACGCCAGAGGTTTTTCTGTGTTTCAGAACAAGAATCTCCATCTACACTATACAACCTAAAGCTCCTGTCAATTGAAAATATCAGATGTTACTATCGGTATGTTAGTTTTAAGCATATATATATTCTATCATGCTCCAAAACAGTGACAACATTCATGTTTAGAAGATATAAACCTGATGTAAACACCCAAAGCTTGCAGTTCGCCTAAACAAATCAACGTCACCCCATACTTTAGTATATCATCAAATCTTGACCAATCAAATTCTCTCTAGTATCTGACTTGCCCCGCCCCCTTTCAAGACACTTCTCATTTGCTTTTCATTAGATGCCTTTGATCATCTGTACTTGCAGTCTACTGCTTGTGCAATGGTCATATGATCAGGGCTTGATGAATCAGGGAAAGACGCACAATAGGCCAATCAGAGGGTGGCTGTGAAAATCTGCGTTTCAGTCAGTTTTATAGCATTTCCAAACTAAAACGGGGTCTTTATCATTTTGGAAATGCTCTGTTTTTACAGGTTCAAGATTCCTGAGTAGTGTAGTGTGGACGCCATGGCATAACTGTAAAATAAAATAAAAATTAAAAATGTGTTTTCAATCTAAAACACTCTAGTGTAAATGACACCTAAAACTCAGTCTGTCCTGTTTTGAAAACATACAAACCAATACTAAAATTAACGAGTTGCGTTGCTTGGTAACCGTAAACAGCCAACAGCTGAACTCTTTTACTTGGCAAGAAAATGATTAGTAAGATTATTACTATTAATAATTTTGTAGCATTGGTGTATTTCATCATATTGCTGGGGCTATCATAAAAGGAATAAACCACTCTAGGGCTCAGAGTTGCATTGCATTACATCATGCGTGACAAAGCCTCTAAGTTATGGTAAAATCACAGTGAAACTTGGTAACATGTGGTTTATTACTTTAATGCAAATATCATTACTCATGGCATTATAGCAGAACTGAAAAATTGATCAAGATTGCTGTGTCACAAGATGAAAAAAAATAAACAACAAAAAAAAGCTTCTAAAATAGCCTATTCAACAAAATTGTCCAGATTTTAAGATTTTAAGTCAATTTTAAGTCTTTCCAATATGTTTTTTCCCATAAGGTATTAGCATTGCATTAGGATATATGATTTCATGCAAAAAATATATATAAAGAGGCAATCAAATCAAATGTTTTGCTTACTTGAATATAATAAGATAAAGTATGAATACATCACAGTTGGTATTTTGAATATAATATAATATAATATAATATAATATAATATAATATAGGGCCACACGGTGGAGCAGTGGGTAGCACAATCGCCTCACAGCAAGAAGGTCGCTGGTTCGAGCCTCGGCTGGGTCAGTTTCCATTTCTGTGTGGAGTTTGCATGTTCTCCCCGTGTTGGCGTGGGTTTCCTCCGGGTGCTCTGGTTTCCCCCACAGTCCAAAGACATGCGGATATAGGTAAATTGGGTAAGCTAAATTGTCCATAGTGTATGTATGTGAATGAGTGTGTATGGATGTTTCCCAGTGATGGGTTCCAGATGGAAGGGCATCCGCTGCATAAAACATATGCTGGATAAGTTGGCGGTTCATTCCGCTGTTGCAACCCCAGATTAATAAAGGCACTAAGCCGAAAAGAAAATGAATGAATGAATAATATAATATAATATAATATAATATAATATAATATAATATAATATAATTCCCATCTAAAACTCTAAACAGAAACCAAGAGCGAAAGACTAAAATGCTTCTTTTTCTAGAGAACTCCAGGGCATCTGGCCAGCAAAACGAAAGACAGAAATGATGAAGTTGGACAGTTCATAATTAAAGTGTATAGGCCACTTGGCCTTCATCCAAAATGAGATGCACACTTTAGTCCAACTAATCTATTAAAAAGGTTTGCGGCAATCTGTTTTTGGAAGATAATTAATGATAATCTATACAAATCTTGACTACGCCCCCGTACAGACCTGAACATGTGGACGCACCTATTATCTGGCATAATATTGACTACAGATTGAACTAAATCCTCAAGTAAAGCCCTCTAAGGAAAAACAAACACTTGAGGAAGGGATTCAAATAGACCAGCAAGACATCTCTGAAAAACAGAGGAAAAGCTGTGCAGAGATTACAACACAAAAAGCTTGCGAGTGCATTCGAAATCTCTTCTGCACCCTGCTGAGGAGAGACAGAGAAAAGGAACATGCACCAGGCCTGCAGCCACCCGCCATATCAAATGCCAGTCAAAACCGCTTTTTTCCATGGCCTGCGAGCATTGTGCTTCTGAAAAAGAAACACGTCAAGGGACATCACGGGAAGAATAAGTTACTGTACAACACTTCTTTTTTATTTATTATTTTTTACCACACTACTCTTCTCACCAAGTGGAACTTTACAGTGTCCTATAATTTCCGCATTTGAGGTCGGAAACATATGGTAGGCTTAAGTTTAAGCATCAAGAAAGAGAGATATGAAGCGTAGCGATGATAAAAGACTACAATAGGTGAAAAGTACAGTCACAGGGAGAGGAAAAAAAATATAGTGTGAGAGTAAAAACATTCCCTAGGGGCTAGACAGATGGGTAGATATTGACAACTGTGTAAAAGACATTAGTCACATCCCAAATGACACACTATACACTATGCACTCAAACATATAGTGTATGAGTTTAGTGTCACCCCAAATGAAGCTCTTTACTCACTGGAAAATAACACAATTTCCCTGTGGACATTTGTCAGTTGCCAAATTAGTAAAAATGCATTACCAAACTACCAAATGGTATCGGTCAGCGTTATGCTTAGGGATGGCCTAACCGTAACCCTAACCCTAACCCTAACACACCTACAGTCTGAACAGGCAGAAATAGTCTAATGAAAAATTTGCACAAAAAATAAATACATCTACAAAAAAATATCTATATTTTTCCACAAACACAAAAGCATTTATAGGACCTAAAGCATTTATTAACTCAGCAGCCATGAACCAATTTAACCCATTATTTAACAGATTAATAACTGATTAAAGAACATTTCACCAGTTCAATCATGTTTCCAGTGCTCACATATGAGCTCAGTGAAATGTTTGTATGTGCCAATCAAAAATCAAATGCAATGACAGAGCTTGAGTGGCTGTGAGTTGGTTTGCCAGGAAAAATGTGTGCAAATACTGTCTGACACGAAGCTAGTGATAAGGTAGTCATGTTTTAATGAGATGGCAAATAACACAAGCACAGCGTTTGTGTTAGATCATCGTAAATACAACTGTGATTGCAATATGGTGATGTCAGTCCTGAAACTGCAACACGTGCACTGTGCTAGACTGGACAAAATGGTTCTAATGGGCAAAAACAGGTACTAACCGCCAAAAATTCAACCGCTTGCCACTTCCTGTCTGAAAGGGTCTTAAAGGCATACTTAACCCAACATTTAAAATTCTATCATTTACTCACCATCCACTTGTTCCTAACCGGTTTGAGTTTCTTTATTCTGTTGAACACAAAAGAAGATTTGTGAAGAGAGCTGAAAACCTGGAACCACTGACTTCCATAATAATATCTCCATTTCCTACTATGGAATTAAATGTTTACAGGTTTTCAGCTTTCTTCAAAATATCTTATTTTGTGTTCAACAGAATAAAGAAACTCAAACAGGTTGGGAAATATTTTGGGGTGAGTAAATAGTCAATAACTTTTCATTTTTTAGTGAGCTATCCCTTTAATAATGACTCCTTGTTGCTTCTGTGTGGTATCAGTTTACTTGTTTTTATCTATTCGATATGTACATTTTGTGGGAGTACAATAGAAGAATTTATGCTCCGGCAACCCACACACACATGAGCATCTCACCACCCGCACCCGCATTCAGCAATTAAAACTTGTCCCGCACCACATTAGGTTGTATGGGGTCCCACAAGACCCACGGGACTCCCATGGGAATGCAGGTCTCTACCTGAAAGCTCCTCCCCTTCTGCTACATGAGTAAAGCTGTGACTGTTTAGTGTATGAAGTGTTCAAAATCCTACACTTCTTTTTAAATCAACTGAATAAGTTTATTGGGGTATTTAAAGAGCACTTTTCTTTTTAGAATGGTTGGGTCTGGCAGGAGCACTTTTAACCGAGCTTAGATCATTGAATCAGATTAGACAATCAGCATCTCACTCAAAGTTTTTATAATTATCCTATTTAAAGCTTGACTATTCTGTATCTACGTAGTGCGCTAATGAAATGAAAAGTTGCTATTTTCTACTACTACTTTCATTCTGATGTAATAATAAAGAACTTTTTTTATTTTTGAGTGAGACGCTAATGGTCTAATCTGATTCAATGATTTAAGCTAAGCTAAAAGCTCCCACCAGACCCGGAAATCAGCTGAATGGATTTTTTTTTTTAAAAAGGTAAAACTCAACTAGTTTGACTCTAGGGGAGTTGTAAAATGAGCTTATTTCCAAATAAAAAAAGTGGAGTGTTTCTTTGAACTTATTTGTTTGTTCTGAAGTGAAACATCTTTAAAACACATATGCAAGCATTATAATAACCTCAACAACAACAAAAAACGTGTGCAGGACCTGCTGTCGTCAGTCTGCGCAACACGAGACATTGGCACACATTCAAATGCTGCTCCATTATGAATCTCTTTGACTCCAGCACAAACAAAGCAAGGCCTGGTCCCTGCCACTTTGAAGCCACTCATTGTCTTGCTGCATCCAAAACACATGAAAGACATCAGAATTGAACGCCACTCTTTGAAGTCAGCACTTTGCGTCCCCGAATAAAATGGCCTCAGTTCTGATCGGAGTCCTGAATATTCTGAGTGGCATAAAGAAGCAAGAAAAAAAAAAAAAAAAAAAAAGCACAGGCCATGCCTTTAACCCAACCCGCTCAGCCTCAACCTCAACCTGAGGGAAAGAGTTGACGTCAACGCGGACAGATGCGAGACAGACAGAGATAACATGGAAACATCCTATCTACCAAAGCCCAGAGCTGTAAAACAAGCTAATTAAAGAAGCTGGACAATAATCGTTAAGGCAAAGGTAGCTAATAGTACTAGCACGCAGCTTGAGCCTAGGGTGCTGTCAGGACGATTAATGGCATTTTCGAATGACTTCCACAAAGACATCAAAGCGGTGTTAAAGGTCAGATCAGGTCAACCGCGCCTTTGGTTGTTACTTACTGACTGGATGTTCAACCGCCTGTGACCACAGAAAAGGGGGAGGTGGGCTTGTAGCCATGGTAACTAGCCAAGGTGAAGCATCCTCTGTAAATACTGGAGTACAAGCTTTCAGAACTGAACTAGAGAGGAACCTGTTTGACCCAAGGCTTTGTCTGGATTGGCTCAAATGAACTTGGGTTGAGCAATGAGAATATTTTCGCAGGCGTAAGATTCTATTAAGCGTAGCATTCCACCAGCCTAGACAACGGTACATCAAAGTTTAATTGATAGAGAGCAGATGCATTTCTATTGGAATTATATTCTCATTATACTGCAAAGTTCATATCTTTTTCAACAGTTTTAAGAAATAGTTCACCAAAAAAATTAATTAAATCATCATTACTTTCTTGTTTCAAAGCTGTTTGAGCTTCTTTCATAAGAATACATTTTCAATGACATTGTAAACTGGGAGCCATTGACTTCCATAGTATTTTTCCTACTATGGATGTCAATGCATACATTTAAGAGCACGTATTTTGTCATTTAAAAAGCTTAAAAACGATCAGAATATTTGATCTATGACAGGTGATGGGCAGAGCCATGTTAGTCTGACTGCAGTGGAAACATTACACCAGCTGGATTTACAACATGTTAATTCATCAACTTCTCCCAAAATATATGAAAGTAAGTGGCTGTTAAACTGGTAATATTCTTCCCTGTATAACAAATTCCTGGCCCCAGGAAGTTTGAGAACCACTGAGTTAGGGTGTACTCACACTAGGCACGATTGCCTTGAACCGTGCACAGGCGCGATCAACCCCCCCACCCTCTCCCCCTTGGCCTGCACTCACACCGCAATTTTACCTTCCAAGCTCGAGCACAATTACATCATCGATGATGCAACTGTTCAGTTTTGAAGAGAAGCAATCTTGCTTCGTACAATGGAGATTACTTTAGTTATATTGTATTGTAATATTTGAAGTCGTTTGGGATGCGATGACAGTCAAAGATTTTGCTGAACATATCTACCACTTTTGACGCTCGAAAACTTTCATGAAAGTCATTGTGCTGCACATATTAGGAGGTTTGTTGAAGGTGGCAGCTGACGAGCAGCCAGGGGTTTGCATCTTTAATAAACTATGAAAGTTCGCGTTTATTGAAAAGTAAGAATGATTAATAAATCCATATAAAACAGTCCCTTAAAAGTGACGTCACGTATTCAGGCGGACTTTGCATTCACACTACAAGCGTACCGCACCAAAGCAAAACTGAACCACGCTCTGGTACACCTCTTCCATCCGGGCCAGGGCCGGCCAACTGAACCGCACCCAGGCAAAATTCAGAGCACTCACACTTGTCAAATAATCCAGGAAATGGTGGTCAAATGTACCCAAGCACGGTTCGGGTCGATTGAACATAAAACAATTAAGTTGTCCCAAAAAATCTTAAGAATTGTGTTGGTTCAACTACAAATAAGTAGTTTGAACAACCAGCAACAATATTTTTTTTTGAGTGTATCTTTCTCTTATATGATAAAGAATATAATAATCAAATGCCAAACAAAACAGCTTAATAAAAAAAAATTAAAACAAATCAGCAATAAATGTGCAGAGGACCAAGCAAAATCACAAGAAATCAGCGTAGATGTAAATCACAACAACAAATGCTCCAGTGTTTGTTTTGATCAGAACAGGCCTCTGTCTTCATCTTCCTCTCTTCTCTTCTCTGCCCCGCTCGCTTTGTTCCTGCTGGACGTTGTACTATTGATCTGAAGCTAAGAGTGAGGAGGGCAGGAGATTTATTCTCCTATTAGAGGCTTTTGCTGTGTGATGGCTGCAGATTAAAGGTCTGCTGCTGCCCAGAGCAACACCGTTACACCGACCTATTCATTAAACAACTGAATATTGAGTTAAGTCAGGGTTAGGCCAGCTCCAGCTGACACTTACCGAGAATCCAAGTGAAGAGGAGGGAAAAGCCATGGGGAAACATCACATCCTTTAAGCTTCTGATGTGGAAAGCACTTCACACACACATGACTTGATCTAGAAAAATCGATAGTCTGCTGTATCATATGATCTGTGTGTTTGTCAAAATCACAGCGAGCTCTGAAACACTAATAAAGATGCCGTAATTCAACACGCTCCACGTCTCAACTCAGACCCAGATGCAGGTGACGGTGTTGAACAGATGAATTATTAAAATGACGTATTAGCAAGTTTTGTTTTTGTTAGCTTATGTCCATTTACTTTCAAGAATTGTTAAAGCACTCAAATGCAATTTTAGCATATAGGACGACAATATTGTATGGATGGATTAAGTAGAGATCATGTTCCATGTCAACATTTTGTTAATGTCCTACTGTAAATATATCAAACTCAGTTTATAATTAGTAATGTGATTTGAAAAGCACTTCAATCAGGCAACTTTGAAGGCAATTTTCTCAGTATTTTGATTTGTTTGGACCCTTAGATTCTATGTTTTTAAATAGTTGACTAATAGTATCTATTTAACAAATAGTGTCCTATCCTAACAAACCATATGTTAATGGAAAGCATATTTAAAGACTTCAGATGCAAAACCCTCTAAGTGTGAGCATTTCTTTAAATCTCCAGACGGCACTGACATGTTTATGCATCTAAACTCTTCATTTATTCATTTTTACATGATGTTAAAATCTCAGTTTTAAAAAAATGTTACAATTATTACTGATTTTGTGGTTTATGGTCACATATATACAATTTATTTAAAGTACCTAAAACCTTCTGGATCAAAAAAACAGGAGAAAAGTATTCATGATTCTCCTAACCAAGCGCATTAATACACGTGTATTTCAGTTGTAGAGCCAAAGGAGATGTCCTTTCAGTGTCTCGTTCTGTCCTTTCAATGTCTTGTTCCTACATATATTTTTGTCCAATCAATGAGTTGAAGATGATGGACAGGTCAGTCAATTTATCAACTTCTGGTTTCAAATGGGAATATAGGAAAAAATGGAAAGCAATTCCTTTGGGTCATTAAGAAGACAGATGGGCAAACATTATGTGTATCGTAACAAAGCTTGAAAATAAAGTAAAGTAAAATAAATATAAAATGCGCTTTTCAATTTAGAGATTTATGCGTATTTCAGATTAGTGGAAAAGACTAGTGGCGCAGTGGGTAGCACGATCGCCTCATAGCAAGAAGGTCGCTGGTTCGAGCCTCGGCTGGCTCAGTTGGCATTTCTGTGTGGAGTTTGCATGTTCTCCTCGTGTTGGCGTGGGTTTCCTCCGGGTGCTCCGGTTTCCCCCACAAGTCCAAAGACATGCGCTATAGGTGAATTGGGTAAGCTAAATTGTCCGTAGTGTATGTGTGTGAATGAGAGTGTATGGATGTTTCCCAGTGATGGGTTGCAGCTGGAAGGGCATCCGCTGCGTAAAACATGTGCTGGATAAGTTGGCGGTTCATTCCGCAGTGGCGACCCCAGATTAATAAAGGGACTTAGCCGAAATGAAAATGAATGAATGAATGAAAATAAATACAATTACATGTAAAAATAAAAGAAAAGAAAATAATAAATATAAAAAACTATAAAAAAAAATATGAATTAAATACAATTACATGTGAAAATAAAACTAAACTAAACTAAAAAAAGCTAAAAATAAAATAATAAATAATAAAATTTAAATAAATTAAATTGAAAATTTAAAAATATAAAAAAATTCTATTACATGTAAAAATAAAATAAAACAAAAATAAATATAAAAACAGCCTCACAGTGGCGCAGTGGATAGCACGTTCGCCTCACAGCAAGAAGGTCGCTGGTTCGAGCCTCGGCTGGGTCAGTTGGCGTTTCTGTGTGGAGTTTGCAT